>JUFY01032554.1:0-11374 GCA_001855655.1 Leptopilina clavipes
ACGGACTTCGGATTTGTGTTCAGGGCGTCAAAATACATAGGGAATGACTAGTCTGGTCTGCCGCGCACGACACTTTTTTTGTGGGGCTGTGCAATTTATCAACAGCTCCTGGAGTAAGCTCTGGAATAGAAAAAAAGCAAATAACAAATGGTGCAATCGTTCAAAAATTTTCCTTTACGGCCAAATAATTCTCAAGAAATAGGAGGAAAAATTTTTAAAAGGGCTATCTTGGCTAATAAAAAAGGTATTGTAAAATTACTTTATAAAATTTTTTCTATTTGAAGAAATTTTTTATTTTTTTAATGAAAGTAAAATTATTTTAGACTTTAATTTTTTTATGTGTAATATTTTCAGCAAAACATCCACCCCTTGATAAATATGCCAAAAAGAGACAACAAAAAAATGAAAGTGAGGATCATTCATTTGATAGACTAGTTACTGTATTCGAACAATTATTTAAAACTCTGTCAGGTTAAAAATAGCTTAAAAATATATGAGATGTCTATTTTAATTATGATCAATAATATTTAATGTATGATATTCAAAGTATATAAAGAAATAAATTTCACAAACAAATATTCCAGTTTGTATTAGGCTAATTCTCTTGATTCATAAAATACGCAGCAAGTTTTTCTCTTACATTGTGCTCACCTAAAGAAATTGTCTCTTCATCAACGCTAATGTCAATATTGAGAACATTATTTTCGTTAAATTCTTTGTCTTCATCTAATTTAAAGTGACCCTTTTTTCTAATCCTCTCTAAAAGTTTTTGACTGACATACCGGTGATTTTCTTGAGGTTCGCTCATTTTCGTTGTAATTAGAAAATTATGAAGACAGGTCAAGCTTTTCACGATGTTAATAGATGTTTTAATATTAAAAAACAACTGCTTATGCAGCACCTTCCATCTGCATACTAAAATGCCAAAAGCATCTTCTATAGTCATCCTCGCTTTGGAAAACCTAAAAATATTTACTTTTAAAAGATGTTATTTCATAAAAATCAGTTGTAGTAGTAATAGTAGTATTAGTAGTAGTAGTATTAGTAATAACTGAAACATTTTATGAAGAAAACTTACCTATAATTAAATGTCTCTTGTTTTTTGCTAGTCACATGCCTTCTTGAGTATGGAACCATTAAATATTGTATAAAAAAAACCTTTATCCCCGATAAAAAATGAGGTATTTTTGCTTCTATTTCCGGTACATGTTTAGCAGAGGGCAGAGAATACCGATTAGCTTGCAATCTTCGAGCAAGACCTGTTGCTCCAAAAACGCTCCAATCATTTAGAGATCCTGTTAAACAAAACATTTTATAAATTTAAAATTATTTCATAAAATAATCATAAGACTATAAATAGAAAAAGAATATATTCAATTTCATATATGTGCAATTAATAAATATATTTTTAATTATAAATATTTGAAATTTTATAGGAATAAATTTTTTGAAATTATATGACAAATTAATAATAATAACAGCTTTAAATAATAATAATAATAAATCTTACCATAATCACCCACGTCTATTCAACTGAATCTGTATTCTGAGTCACTGATGGCCATTAGCACAAAACTAAAAAATTTTTTATAGTTGTAAAATGTGCTTCCTGATCGAGGGGGTTTGAAAATACGTCTATGTTTTCCATCTATTGCACCAACACAGTGTGGAAATTTCCACTTTTCCAAAAACTTTTTTGCATCTGTAAGCCACACAGTGGGCACAGGGACATAGGATGTCTTTGGGACATCTTTAGGACATCCTTAGGACATCCATGTCCGTTCAAAGAACGTCCTAAAGACATCCTATGTCCAAAAGACGTCTTTAGGACATAAGATGTCTTTAAGACATCCTTAGAACGGACATGGACGTCCTAAGGATGTCCTAAAGACATCCTATGTCCAAAAGACGTCTTTAGGACATAAGATGTCTATAAGACATCCTTAGAACGGACATGGACGTCCTAAGGATGTCCTAAAGACATCCTATGTCCCTGTGCCCACTGGGCAGTTCTTTTTTTTCATGTACAGAGGAGAAAGAACTTCCCATATATGGATTGAAACTTCCGCTATGATACTGTACAATGTAGATTTTCCAATGTAGTAAAATTTGGAAAGAGTTTCTACACTATCTCCATGAGGAAAGTACCTGCAAAAGGGTAAATTTAAATCGTATATCAATAACTTCATTTTATATTACAATCTAAATACTCTCTAAATCTGAATAAGTGGAATTTCAGTGATTCTACGTTATAAGTGAAATTCCGCACTTATTCAGATTTAGAGAGTACAGGTTACAAAAAGGATTTATCACTTTTAAATTAAAACCTTAATACAAGATTTTTAAAATAACAAAAATCAGCTAAAAAACTAAATATAAATAATATAAAATGTATTTTTATTTACAAGAATACAGTTTAAAGAATATGTCTTAAATATTTAATTATAATATACCATACTTACTCTAAAGTGATTGCTAATCGGAGTTCTGAAGGTAGGGATTTTCTTCTGACATTACACTTTTTTTAAACGGTTTTTTAATAAATTATGTAATTTTTCAAATTGTTTAGGCGTCATCCGCATTAATTTAAAAAATTCTTCGCTATCATTATTTTTAAAATATTTAAAAATAGTTGAACAAGCCCCAAATTAACTTCGAATGTTTTCTCGAATGTGCGGTCTGACCAACCATCTTCGAAATCTTTTTCTTTTCGATTTTAATTTCAAAAATGATTTGGAACAAGAAGATCAATGACAATAATAACACACAAATTATATCAATTTTTTAATAAATCGAAGACGCTCATTAACAAACATAACCTCTCAATTGTATACAGAAGAATAGATACGAGAGATTCGAACGTAATTAACATTAAAAAAAATCTACATTACCGTCCAAAAGGAAAGTTATGAAATTAGTTTATCTATTGACACGACGTTTTTATTTTTAAAAAAACTTAAGTTAATAATTATATTATTATTAAATTTATATGTATGTGTTTATAATTACAATATTTACTTACATGCCTTTATTGATTTAAAAAACATTGCATCATTTTATAAACAAAATATATTCATATATTATTTTATTTATCTTAATTATATATGATTATAACAATATAATAAATTTTATATTAATCCATTATATTTTGCTTTACTAAACAATGTTGTCAACCCTGCATGCTTCTACAAACGGCACACTTAGTCGCCACGAAAAAGCGGACCGCTTGAGCAATTTTTAGTAAGTGTAGAATCAGCATCAAGCACGCCTCGGGGCTCGCTCGTCGTTCTTCGCAATCCAATGGTTGGCGCTTTGGGCACATTTGTTGTTGTTATTTAAGCAATTTTAGGTCATGATGTTACGATAAAATATTAGACTGTATATTAGTAGTGTCCTTTTTTTTCTTAAAGTTTCTACGACTTTAGGGATTACATTCTCTTGACATATCTTTTTTTGACTGTTGATTTAACAGCGAAAATAAAATTTAACTTATGCGAAAATAAAGTAATACTTTTTCATATGATAAGAATGTGAGAAAAAGTAGTAACTAAAAGTTGTACTTAGGGGTGTAATGATCTTTTGACCGGTAGGACTAGAACTATTTATTGCAAAACAGTCATGGAACAAAAATTGAAATGAACCTTGGGCGAATGAATCCGTAAAGTTTTTCAAAAGTTATCGTGTCTACAAGATTTTGCCCACTTTCATACAGGCAGACACACAAATTTATCACACAATTTTTGTGATAAAAATGTAATAATAAATTGTTTTTTGCAAATATCTCGAATAAAATTAAAGATAGAAAAAAAATCGCTATGAAGTAAAGTCGTTAGCTCTAAAATTTTTCATAAAAAACTCTCTGGGTCCGTGACTATATTAAATAGTTTTAAAAATAAATTATTTTCAATGTCCGATTTTTGGTCATAAAAAATATAAATTGTATATATATAGAGTGGTTTTTGTAGGTATAGTTAATTTATCATTTATTTTTTCATTTCTTGACCAATTTTGGATGAGAATGTGTCCATTTCAATAATCTGATTTTTCCCTTCTTAAGGGGCTATACCTGTTTAGAGGCCTAAAAAAAGTGTTTTTCAACCTATTCAACCATCCCTCTCTGTGGGGGATGGTTGAACGAACCCAACGACTCAAACAGATCGCTACCTGAGTTGTTACAGCAAATTCACACAGCGAGAAGACGAACTCCTCTGCCCTTAGAGATGTAGGGCTACCACTACCCCCATGAATTCATGCCCAATGCTAGCTGAGGCTCAAAGGGACCTCTGGGCACCCGGCACATCCCGCGGTGCCCAGTAAAGCATGAGTCAACTACCTTCCAGTCTCGAGACCAACTGGGCGACAGGTTACTGAGTAAAATAGAAACATGTGCAGTGAATCACTACCAGGAATGCACAATTATATAGTTTTTATCCGAAATACTCGGCACCACCCTACTCCCGATAGTTAACAGACTCTCACGTGCTTCACCCTTGAGTAACAAGTTTCAGGAGAATCTGGTTATATTTTTTAATTTTCGGTTGCCATTTTGAATTTTTAAAAACTAACATCATATTCGTAATCAGCGACCCCGAAAACCCCCGAGTAACAAGCTTCAGCAGAATCTGGTTATATTTTTTAATTTTTGGTCGCCATATTGGACTCGCCACTTTGAATTTTTTAAAACTAACATCATATTCGTAATCAGCGACCCCGAAAACCCCCGAGTAACAAGTTTCAGCAGAATCTGGTTATATTTTTTAATTTTCGTTCTCCATATTGGATCCGCCATTTTCAATTTTTTAAAGTAACATCATATTCCTAATCAGCGACCCCGAAAACCCCCGAGTAACAAGTTTCAGGATAAGCTGGTTGTTATCAAGACTCAAAACAATAAAAAATTACTTTTATTCAACAGAAACATTTTTTTTATGAGTAAGAAAGCAGAAAGGAATATTTTACTTGAGTTTTCCACTGCTTGTGTCAGAAATCTAACCAATTTTTTTTAAACGACCACGTTCACGACGTGTTCACGTTTGTAAATATCAACGTTCGTAAATAATTTTTTAACCGCGTTAGACGAATCGGATCGCGTTATATGTATTGTAAACGAGCAGCGACAATTCTTGTCCCGTGAGCACTTTTTTCGAATTTCCACTAATTTTCGATATATATTATTTTTTTCAAAGACGAACTTTACATTCGTATTCAGCACAAAATTTCACTTTAGAATACACTTTTCTAAATAAATATATAATAGAAATTATATTCAAAAAACTGAAATAAATAATCACATCATATTATAACCTAAACGATGTTTGGCACAAATCAGTATATGGCGTTTTCAAATGTCGGCCGAAAAAGCTTAGACATTTTTTGGCTTCTTCTGGCATCAAGGCGAGGACACCTGACGAATAGCGCGCCTATTGAAATTTTCGTTTAGGCAATAGAGTCACTGACTATTCTTGCACTCTGACTATTCTTGCCCCACTCTCCCCTATATTTTATCGATCCAAATAAAAAATATTTGACTCAAATAAATATTTTTCAAATAATTTGAATTAATTGAATCAAATAAATTTTTTTTTCAGTGTAAACAGTTAAATTAATCCACTTTATTTGATACAATAAAAAAATTTTACTGATTGAAATAAATACTTGGTTCATCATAATAAATGCTTATGGAATTCATTTGGTTATCAAATTTTTTTTTTTATTTTAAGCTGTTTGTCCCTTTTAACCAAATAAGTGTTTTGAATTAAGAATATTGTTTATGTTAAATATAATTTGGTCCACGCAGTACACAAATTTATTTCATTCAACCAAATTATTTATTTGAATTAAAAGAAAAACTTATTATTTGCTTGATTCTAAAGAATACATACACAATAATTGTCAAATGTAAAAAAGTAAAGTTATGTAATCTGTATCATAAGTTCTATAATGTGAATTACAATTAATTTTCCAATTCATTTAATTAAATTTGTGTTAGTTTGAAGAATTTATAATAATTTTTTAAATTTTCAGTTGAGTAGAGGTTATATGTTATTAAAATAGTGTATAATTTGCAATAATTTATGACGATGGACAAAATGTATTTTATATGCATATTACAAATTAATATAAATTAATTTTAGTATGCATAATAAAGTACAGTAAGTGTTAACTTAAAATTTTCAAATAAACCAAATTATAATATGTTTAAACTGAACAAATACGTTCGATAAAATATTTTGTTTCATTCAAAAAAATTTTTTTCTTCTGAATAACAAAATTTTGGTTTCAGTTGACAAAAAAATTTTATTGAATGTAATAAAGTATTTGGTTCATTTAAATAAACGTATTTAATTGGATAATTTGGTTGAATCAAACATACGTTTGGTTAAATGTATAGCAAATGCATTATTTTATTTGGTTGATTGAACCAAAATTTGGTTGTTTCAAATAAATTTTTCTCTAAGTGTATTTAAAAAAAACACTGAATTAAAACCTTCAAAATTCACTTAAAATACCTCTTATGAAAAAAAATTGGATTAATTATTGGAATGAGTACTAAAAGAAGTACTGGGTTAAGGGCATTTGAACCTTTATGACATCAAAAGCCACGTTTTTTCAAATGTAAACTTTTCAAGTGTCTGATTAATAGAATTTTTAATATTTTCAAATAATTATTAGTGTTTTGATTTAAAAAAGTTTTTTGTTAGGACAATCAAATTATTTTGTTTTAATTGAGTCAATCAAAAAATTTGGTAGGCTCAACGAAACGGTTTTGTTGCTTCTATATCAAACAAAGAATCTAGTTGGAACAATAAAATTTTTTTTTTTTGATACCAAACCTTTTTCTCAGTGTAAATAAATTTTGTGCTCTCTGTACAGAGCTCTTTATAATAGTTACAGGCAGTTAAACATTTATTTTAAAAACCTTTTTTAAGCAAAAATTTAATCAATTCGCACATGACAGACTTATTCTAGTAGTATGATGTTACTGTGTTTGATAAAAATCCATTATTTTTATTATTTAAAATATTTTATTTATAAGCTTTTGCCCGTCGACGACAGACATTCTCAGATATTCAAACTGAAAATAGGTGTGAGTAATAAGTAAAAAAATAGCAAAAAGCTCTAAAACTTTCTTTAAATATGTAATATTATCTTTATATTACCATGTAATATTATCTTTATATTACCATGTAATATTACCTTAATATTACAATGTAATATTACATCAATATTACTACCAGGCGGACATTTTAATATTATAATAAGATCGCTGTAATATTACAGCGTAATATTACTAATATCACATGTAATATTGCAGTGATATCAAGGTGATATTACGTGCTGCTTGGATATTCCCTTCAATACCTAATACAATACTTTTTTATAAGGGAATGTGATTAAAATTTTACCCGGTCAAGAGTATTATTTTTACAAAATGGTCACATGGTATAAGTGTTGAAACTAGAAAAAAAAATTTTTTCTGAAAAATGTGAAAAAGGTTAAATTAACGAGACCTTGGAAAAAAATTTTTTAGTGTCTATAATATTTTTAGAAATTTAATTTCATCATGCAAAGAGTAAAACGAGGAGTAAAAGAAAATATGTTGTATTAAAAATAAAATTATTTTAATTTTCATCTATCTGTTTGAAAAATTCGGATTCAATTACAATTTGACAACAATTTTTCGAAATGTCCTTTCATGAAATAAGTAAGCTGAAAATCACATTGTTTTTAAACGTATATGTAAAAGTAAAAAAAGAAGCCTTAAAACATTTCAAAAATTGGAAAAAATTATTATTGTTTTGAATAAAAATTAATTTATAAGAAAACAGTAATTAATCAACTATTGTCTTAGAACATAAATATAAAAAAATTTCTCTTTAATAATCACAAACTAACATCATTTTATGAATTCAAGCTAGGAACGGCTGAAATATATTCATTGTCATCAATTTTCACTCGAACACATATTTTCTGTATTTCATCAATGAAAATTGAAATTATGTCATCGTCAATTTCTTTTATTATTTGCATTTTGGTGTGACCTTCAATAAAAGCATCTCGAGTGATAAATTTTTTCACAAGGGCATATTCCTTTTTCGTTTCGCGATCTATTAAAAATTTTAACAAACTGACGTAGCAACCGTTTGAAAGTTGTGCTATTGCATTATCAGATCGGCTGTTTATTTTAGCGGCAGACAAATATAAGCAACCATCTTTAACAATTTTAGTGTAAGCATAACTTTCGTTTGATAAATTTAATTTTTGTGTCCATAAAGCATCTACATTGGTACTCTTTCCAAAATATCGAATAGTTGATAATTTAATTGTTTTTTTCACATTTCTATTACCCAACTCATTATAATAAAACTTAACACTTATAGGAGACGTGGAATAAATTTTGTGATTTATTAACATTTGACTAAAATTAAGATTAATATGCCGACAAATTTGTTGATGCACACCTTTTGCAGCATGGATGATTTTTAATAATTCTGCATTTCCTGCTTCGAAGGCATACGCACTATTTGCCCACAATGGACCCCAATTATAGACGCTTTCAGCCCAGTGTGATAAAAGATGGACATTAAAAGTTATTGACGACTCAGAATACAAAAATTGAGTTTGTCCTATAAATTCACACAATAATGAATCTGCTTTATTTAATTCTGCATATGTTAGACTTGCTTGGGAAAGAATGTATAAACCTTCAACAAATAGGAGCCAATGTTTTACGTATTTTTTACTTAAAAATAATGAGATAATCGGTAAACTATAATATAATACCCAATTCTCCCATTCCTTTGCCTTCCAAAATTCTTTTTCTTTAATCGTACGTGTAAGACGTCCGATTTGGAAAGGTACTTTTATTTTACTCATCATAATATTAATAGAAGAGTACAGATTTTCATCAAGTAAATTCTCACTGCTTTTATTAGTACCGAACCAAATTTTAGCAAACATTTTGCCTATTCCACTTATAATATGCATTGGCTCAGGAAAGAAACCTTTTACTATATCAAATTTGGAAAGATTAATTAGTACTGATGGTTTATTTACCCCAAAGCAAGGACTTTTTATAAAAGTTTCCCTCATATGTTTAATAGTATCTTCAGCATTTCTGTTCTTGGGCACTTCATCTGTTAAAGGGTACTTCATGGAACCTCCGCCTTTCTTTCCACTAGGAACCCATACTCCACGATGCAAGCACCAATTACAACCGTAATACCCATTAAATTGAACTACGCATTGCATAGGTGCACGCGCTACTGAGTCTACTGAACAAACTAAAGGAAAAACTTTTATTCGTAAAATTTCATTATTTATGTTACATTTGACTCCATTTATTGAAAGCTTATTCATGTTGTTAACAAATGATTTTAGAAAAATGTTCATGTCCGGTTTATTTCTGCCGAACCACAAACCTACTGTTACTAAATTTTTACTTCTTACGTGAAAAGGCAATTCATTTATTTGTGCGAAAATTGGCCATATTGAATTAGCAGAACTTTCAAACAAAGGCGCTCCATCAGTGTTAAATGTGAGAGTTATGTAATTTCGTCTATCGTTGGAATCTACATTTTTTAGAAAATCACGATACAATTTTCCGTCATATATATCTTCAATTACATTTTTTTTATATTTTCTGTCATTCATTATAAATTTCCAATATTCACTGTTGGAAGCAATTAATTCAGATATTTGTAGCGTTGTGTCGAAATAAACAAAGAAGTCTTTGTATAATGCACTTCTAACATTAGTAACTGCTTCACAGAGCTCACATTTTATTGTTGATGAAAATTTGTCATAAATACCCATATAATTATTACAATCTGGACACATAGCATGGAATGTCATGGTACTAGAAGGATTGAAGAGCCTATCAACTAAATATCTACTCGCTGGTAAAATTGGTGTTAGAAATATTGCATTAACTAAATTTAAAAGATCAACTAGAGCTGTTTGTGATAAAGAAAAGACTAAAGCGTATTTTAAAATCATTATCAGAATTTGTCCTTTGCTTTTATCTACAGGTTCTGTCACTTTAGTATTAAAATCATCAGCTTCCATGAAAGAATTTAGTCGAGCATATGGCAAATCAACTTCATCTTTAACTTTGGAAGGATCTATGTCGAATGGAAAATTAGAGGATTCGTCGAAATCTTCCACTGCATCATAAAATTCAGTATCATCCTATAATGAATAAATTAGTATCAAAAGTAGACAAATATGTATTAGGAAAAGTAAAATTGTAAAAAAAATTATTATTTTAAAAATTGGGTGTTTTAAATTACGAACTTTTTATATTAACAAAATTTTCATTCTCTCTATTTCGTACATTAAAAAAATTATTTCTACTTTATTTTTTACATAATTTTTAAAATTTTATATGATCAAAAAATTGTTTACGAAACAAATTAAAAATACATTTTTTACAATGTACGAAATAGAAAACAAACTGTTTTTAGAAGAAAAAAATAACTAAAATAAAATAAGATTTCAATAAAAAAATTGTTATGAAAATAATATTCTTTGTTATTGATAAAAGATATTAAATTCATTGGAAGCAGCAGGAAAAAAAACAAAGTATTTATTTTATAATACTTTGTTAATAAATTCTTTCAAGCAATGAAATTCCCTATTGAAAATCCCCACATGGGAAACCACATGGGATCCTATGTCAAAACCAGGTAAAAGTCTACTTCCATTAGGGAAACTATGTGGAATCTCATGTCAAACCATATGGGAAATTGAGACACGATTTTAGTTAGGAGTAGACATAAGAAGTTTGAACAGTTCGTCTATGCATAAAGCCATATGAATTCTTACATGAAATCCTGCATATCTTTCCCTGTCAAATACCCAGTAATAAGAAGGTTATTGAGCAAGCGTTTTGGCTGATTGAACAAGCCTTCTGCTCAATTGTCCAAATGATATTTGTACTATTGCACTGGTTGCTCAATCATCCAATACATTATGTCCAATCATCCACAACGTTTTTTGGGTCTAAAAAGTAGAAAAAACAACTTTAATGTAGCAGAAACTTAAACAAAAAGAACATCTATAGGTAAATATGGAAAATCAAATTATAAAAATACCTACCTATAATGAGAAAAAACGAAAAATTTTGTAAAATATTATTTTAAGTGAAAAGCATGACAATTAGTAACACTTTTTTATCGATATTTGATATTTTTCAGTTGATAAATTATATGAAAGTGGTTTAAATTTTTATTAGTACAGATTATAAGTGGCTTGTTTTGCATTTTAAAAAAGGGAATTAATTTAATTTTTCCTATTTTTTAAAAAAGAAGCTTATAATTACTTTTTTTCTATAATTTATTAACTGATAAATACCCTGTGCCCACTGGGTATG
>JUFY01032560.1:0-24700 GCA_001855655.1 Leptopilina clavipes
GATTGATTACTACAATTGAATGGATGTAGGTCACTATATAATGTTGTCTCTGGGTAAACTCTCAATTTTTCAACCAAACCTTGTTTAAATTGAGTGAACAGATAGTACAAACCTTTGAAATATTTATTATTTGAAACTTGAAAGCGAATACAAACTGTAAACAATTTTCTTTTCCAAAATACTTTTAATAAAAAGCATAATATAGGTAAATTTTTGTTTTAAAATTACAGCCAAGTTTTCATGAGAGAAAGTTAGAGTTTAATTTGTGGTATTAACTTGAGAAGACGAAATTTACGGTGCGCGCGAGTATCGTGAGAAAAATGTGCCAACTTCCGTTAAAAGGCGAAGGCTTTAAAGTGGCTCTTAACATGATTCTGCTAAAGAAACCCCCGATCGAACATAGATTTCGCATGGAATGGCACAGTACGTTGCTGCAGTACTTAAAAGTAGTGCGAGAACCACTCCGCGGTTGATCGAAGCCATTTGTGCATCTCGAAAGGCGAAGAGAGTTTTTCAATTCTGGACGATTGCTATATTAAATGGAAGAGGCGCAATGGCAAAATAATTCACTCTGCAAAATAGATGAATCGAAAACGGTATTTTCTACCGATCGTCAAAAATTCCAACCAATCTGATAATTCTGACGACTTAGGTTTGGATTCAACGGGAATAAATACTGCTCTGGTCCTATATTTGACCCACTAAAAATTACATCAATTGATTGGATTATTTTTCATTCTTTGAAACTGGCAAAATATTTTTGACTTGCTTTTGTTGATCGTTTTAGCCAATTTGCTTACCTGGGGCTGGAGTGTTTCTAAAAATTTTAGAAATTTTTGTAATTTGGAGAGGGGAAGCGTACTTTATTCCACATTTAAATAGTCAATGTTTATTTGTCGTAAATATGTACAAAATGGGTAATTAACGATTTCTGCAATATCCATAATATTGATTTGATAGTTGATGGCAGTAAGTTGAACAACAGTTGCCCCAAGTTCCATCTGCTTTACATACACTACCGTTTCTAAGACATGCCATAGCAGAAGGAGACACCATCATTAGAATTGTTGCTATTAGCACCAATAAAAGTCCAATTGATTTAAAACCAGCCATTTTTCTTTCTCCAGACTGTAAAAACAATTTGATGAAAAATAATTTTTTTTGAAATAATTCTTAAGACAATTATTATTTGACATAATTTTAGGTCACCGAATTATTATATAACAGATGAATTTTCATTTTACACAATTTCTATTTAAGCAACATTTTATTTTAAAGAAATTTAATTTATCAAAAATCTTATTCAACAAAATTTTCAGTGAGTCGTATTATTAAATAATAGAATTAATAAATTAATTAATTAATTAATAATCCAATTTTCATTTGCTCGAATTTTTATTTGCACGAATTGTCATTTGATAGAATTCTTAAAACGCCGAATTTTTAGTTGATGCGCAAATTTTAAAATGAACCACATTATTCTTCGGGCAAATGATAATTCTGTCAAGTAAACATTCGGCGTTTAACAATTCCATCAAATGAAAATTCGTGCAAATAAAAATTCTAGCAAATGCAAAATTCGTTGAGATGAAAATTCTGTCATTTAATCATTCGACTCACTGTAAAATTCTTGTTGAATGAGATTTTTGATAAATTGAATTCGGTTAAATTAAATTTCTTTAAAATAAAAAGTTGCTTAAATAGAAATTGTGTAAAATCAAAATTCTGTTAAAAATAATAATTCGATGACCTAATATTATGTTAATTAATAATTGTCTTGAGTAAAACTTCCGGTTAATTAAAATTTTAAAAAATTAAAATTCGGTCTAATGCCATGTAATAGTCGATGCGATTTTTCTATTGAGCTGCAATAGAAATATCGCATCGACTTTGACATGCCCTTAAGACTATTTCTATTTGATAAAATTCGATAAAATGAATATTCTAACTAATAATTTTTATGGGATATTCATGCGCCCCATTTAACGTTTTATAAAAATATTGAAATATTATAAAAACAAAAGAAAGGTTATTTTTTCGTTATGCAAACAATAAAAAAAGAAAATTAAAACACATTAAAAATTTTTAATTATCCATTGTACATTGAGAAAATAGAGAAAATATGTCGTAAAATAGTTCAATGAAGATTGAAATATTGTAAATTTAATTTCTAGAAACGAAACATAACAAAAAAAACGATTTTTTTTGTCAAAGTGTTTATAAAACATAATAAGTTGAGATTTATATTGCTTACCAAAATTATCAACTGATATCAACAAGAAGAAGAGAATATGACTATGTACATAATTCAGCAAGCAAAGCGCTTTTATACAGTATTGATTGAGTCGTATTAATTCTTATCTGATAGTTTTAAACGACTACAGATAATTAAAAATCAATCTTTAATCAAACAAAAACTTTTCTAAATATAACCTATAAATTGTTGTCACGATAGGTCCCTTCTTTCGTGGAGCGTCACATATATATTTAAAAATATATTATTAAATTATAACTTTTTTTTACGTTTGCATCAAATTACAAACATACACAGTTTATAAAGATTTTTCAGAAAATTTTTTATCAAGTTTGTTAAATTTTGACACAAATCATTGATTTCAATATATTATTAATTACTTCAATTATTTCAATTATGCGAAAGAAAAAACAACTTTTCCAACTCTTTTCATCGCTATTTTAGCAAAACAAAAATTGCGAAAGACTTATCAATAATATTGATTATTAAAAATTCGATAAATAACAAGTATAGTATTTATTTCTTAAATTAGTAAAAATTTAAGATTTAAAAATTTTTCGTTCTTGGTACTCTTTATTTACTTATTAAAAAAAAATAGAAGTCTGATTGTAGAAAATTATTGATAAAATTCGAATTTCTCAATTAGTGATGAAATAATGGAAGATATTATCACTAACGTGTAACACGTGCACTATCTAGTAAATATTTTAATCACTTCACGATATAGTGTATTTCTGTCTTTAGAATTTGATGCAAATTCAGTTATATTGATTGTAAGTTTGGAAAAAGTTTCAAAAATTATAACATAAATAATAAAAAGTAGGTATACAAATTTTGTTTTGCTTAAAATAAAATTTAGAATGAAAACAATCTTGGCTTTATTATTTTATTTACTGCTTATAAACTGTAATATTACTTTAAATTTATTTTCCCATAAAAGAGACTTACTTTACGTTCAGTAGTAACCAACTTTAAGCCTATGTTTAATTTAAGACTCTATTAAAAATAAGTTTATTTGAATTAAAAAAATGTTTTACTGCCCATTACGACGAGCGATATAGTGGAATTTGGGTAATATAAATAAAAGCGACAAAACTTGGTAATTGAAGCAAATTATTTGACTATCGAGTTCGTCAAATCCAATAGTAAGAAAGAACATCATCTTTCTTTTTGCCTGACTGTTTGACGTTTGCAGAAAAGACTGTGTCGCGGTTTCTCAGTAATGGAAATGGCTGCAAATATTTGCGAGCGCAGTAGTAGCAAGTGGGTTTACACTTCGTTTCTCATTTCACGTGCGTAACTTCTCTCTGGCGAAACGCAAAACGAAAGACGTTATACCCTACTCTCTCTCCACTCTCTGGGACGAAGCGGAAGAACGCCGTGTTTATTGACCGAGCTTGGCGAACCTCGAGACACCAAGCCGGCTCCAATTTCCGTTCTTGTTTGTCTAGCTCTAACATCTCGTTACACATACGTGCTTGCAAGCACTTTCGATATATATACATAAAGACATCGTCTTGCCGCCGTGTAATACATTACCAAAGTAAAGCTGATTTTCTATACTAACTTTCCAAAGTACTTATACGCCACTTTATTGTTCACTATATATGTGTGGCAAAATTACACACGCGCTCGTGGAACACAAAATTTTCATTAAATCATATCATTTATTACTAATTTGCTGACATCGTTACAAAATTCAAATTATAAATTACTATAATAATAATTAAGCTGCGTTTTGAGATTGAAAACATAAATATGCAGCGTTCAATTAAAACAACGCTATGTCATTAAATTTATGTAAACCATTCGCGTTACATCTAGAATTTCATTTCCAAGTGTTTATAAAATGAAAATAAAGTTCGTGTGATAATTACAAAAATTAACAGTTCAGGTGTTTAACCTCGACGATCGATGGAAAATTGTTTTTAAAAAAATCCAGTTTCTCTCTAAATTCTGAATTGTAGTGAATAGTGAGCCAATAATTCACATATATCAGTAAGAAATAAAAATATTTCCACGGTTTAGGGTGCATTTACACCACTGTCGATAGAAAAATTTTTACCGAAATATGTCAAAATCGCGTTCACACTCAGCTGTAAAGGTGTTTCTGCAATAGCTTAAAAATGCATTTGTTTTGTCTGTTTCAAAGTAATTGCATATTCTGCATATAAATTTACTTTAAATCATTGAATTCAAAGCAAATTATCGAAAATTTATATGTAGAATATGCAATTATTTTGAAACAGACAAATTAAATGCATTTGCTAGCTATTGTAGAAAAACATTTACAGCTGAGTGTGAACGCGATTTTGACATTTTTCAGTAAATTTTTTTTCTGCCGACAGACGTGTAAATGCACCCTTAGGCCGTTTCCGAATTGGGTTTTTTCGCATACTTGGTAAGTATATACTTGCGAAGTGTACACTTAACCATCCTTGTCTGGCACATATGTTTACGTGCATTGGACAAGGATGGTTAAGTATATACTTCGCAAGTATATACTTGCCAAGTGTGCAAAAAACCCCAATTCGGAAACGGCCTTAGAGTGTGAACCTGCTAATGCTGAATCCACAAATACAAAACGCGCGTGTTTACGCATGTCGCTAGCGACAGACTGGTACGTATTTGATATACGTATTTAGGCTGTGTTTACATACGTGCGTTCTAACGCAATTATTTGCGTTTTATATACTTCTGTCCTTGTTACACTCATTGCTCAACGCAAATAATTGCGTCAGAACGCACGCATGTAAACACCGCCTTAGACTTATACGTATTAAACTTATACGTATTATACTTCTGAGTCTAAATACGTATACCAAATACGTACCAATCTGTCGCTAGCGACACGCGTAAACACGCGCGTTTTGTATTTGTGGATTCAGCATAAAGGCCTAAGCACAACTGCTTTGCGAACGCAAAGCATGAGTTACAAAAGGACAGAGATATATTTGGATCCTTTTCTATCCCACGTTATTTTACTTTGGCCTTAATTCACAATTATGAAATTTGAAGCTGCTTCTACAACAACTGTTTTTTCATCGACACGAACAAAATTCACTGTCAAAATGATGCGCACAAACTGAAAATTGTTGTTTGCTCATCATTTTGACAGTGCATTTTGTTCGTGTCGATGAAAAAACAGTTGTTGTAGAAGCACCTTTACAGGATGAGCGAAAAACATCGCATTGTTGAGTTATAGGTTATATTCGTCATAGAACAAAACTTTCAGTATATTTATGTTTTATTAATAAAAGAACACAACATTACTGAGTAATAATACTGAAATATATCTAAATTGTTACCTCATTCACTTGAAAGAAACACATTTAAATATATTTATGAAATATTGTATGGAGTTTTCAGTGAAATTTGACAGGTATGGATTCAGTGCCCGTGTGCCGTTTTACTCACAACACTTTTTCACAAATTACAGATCAAGTCTCATCAAGTTCACATATATCGAACCTAAGAAAATCAACTTTCTGATCGTGAATACAATAGCAAAGTCCGTTATTACTGATGCAATATGAATGACAAAAGTGATTTAACCATTGAAACGAAATTGCGCACATGAAATGTTGAATCCATTCCGGTTTTATTGATGAGACTGGACATCGAATTGTACATTCAATATGAGAATCTTTCAAAAAATCCGTTTGCTTTATTCCCGCGCAAAAAAATCAGCAATGCCTTATTTCTTCCATCTCTTCCTTTTTTTTTTTGTTTCCTAACGCGATAGAAGTCCAGAATGTACGTGACGACCAACAGCATTTCATTTCCCATCGATATCCGTAATTACTCGGCACACGGGTACGAGTTGTATTGGCATTCCGCAATATAGATTCCGTTAGTCGCTTCCCTTCACAATTCTAGTGATGCTTTTTAATCGTTGAAATTTCGAGGTTCCGTGCCACAAAACGCTTCCATCAATATATATGCTACATTGAAACGCAATTATACGTTTCTGAAACGTTATGCCCGCAGTAAATCTCCCAAGGAATTTCATCATTTCAATCAATTGAATTCTAGCTGGGTCGAAGGTTTCTTTTTCGTTGCGGGAAATCGATTTCCCATAAGTTGGAACGTAATGGAAAATATCTTTGTACAGTACAGTGCGGTTATATTTTAAAGTCTAAAGTTGAAGACCTTCGGACAATTTTCTCGAAGGCAAATTAACCTCCGTTTTCTTTTTCCTCATTTCAGGGAGGAGAAAAAAAAGGGAGAATCTACGAGTTTCTCAAGTCTCGAACCCCTTGAGTTGTTCAGTCTGAAGGAGTTCTTGAGGAAGCGGGAACGATCTGGCCTTTTACGTATACACACATAGAACTGGAGGTAATATTCTGTCGCGTGACTGTTGATCGTCGAGCGGTGAACCGTAAGATGTCCCCTTTTAAGTCTTCCATTACGCGATTCAGAAAATTCAGCAAAAGAAAGTTGTGGATTAGTTTCGTGGAGGGCAATAATTGGGTGGGGTTTCTTGTAATGATAATTTGCGAAAAGTCTGTTCGCTAGGAGAGCGAGGTTTGTACAAATGCAGCGGAGGAGAGAGTCAAGGAAACCGTCGGCGGCGGCACAAAAGCGGAAGGAGGAATAGAGAAAATTGTATGAGGACGTAGTAAGTGTAGTGCTTCTGGAGAAGTGCTAACCGTGGAACGAGAAGGACTAAGTGAATTTATTAAATTCATTCTGGCGTTTCGAATGAACGTTAACTTTATATGCATTATACCTATATACATTATATAGCAGCGAGTGTTGAAGCGGAAAAGTCTTGAGTAAAAAGGCGGATGTTTCCCTACGAAATGAAATGGCTCTCCTTTTATTCCCGCAGAAAAAGGATGAAAAAATGTAAAAAGAAAAATTGAATTTTCGAGAAGGCTACTACATCATGATTCTAAGAACTTGGGTTATGTAATTCCAAGATTAAATAAACTGCGGATCATTTCTTATGACTAAAGAGCAGACCTAAATTGTATGATAATTTACTCTCTTTTCTCTCGAATCAGCAAAAATTGCATATACTGATTAACAAACCAAAATCTCACTCCTCTACTAAAATCTACTATTTATTACTTTTTTACGATTTGCAACTATTTGGATACTTTTTTTCCCCCCTTTTTGAGAATTTGCACTATTTTAACTTAGTTAACAAATGAAAAATAACAAATTATTCTCAAAAATTTTAATAAAATTCATGGAAACAATTGAAAAAATTTTTAATAAAATTCTTTTAAACGATGCAATTATTTTCAACAAATTTTTGAAATTTAATTACTTTTCATATCTACTATTTTTGTAAAATTCCCTAATAGAATTGAATTATTTGAAAAAAAAAATTGATAAAATTTTTCGCAAGAATTCAATTATTTTCATAAATATAATAAAATTATTCTCAGAAATTCAATTATTTTTTTTTAATTTAATAAAATTCTGAAAAGAATTCAATTATTTTCATAAATATAATAAAATTATTCTCAGAAATTCAATTATTTTTTTTAATTTAATAAAATTCTGAAAAGAATTCAATTATTTTCATTAATAATGAAATTCAACACAAGATTTCAAATATTTTTAATATACCTAATTAATATACTGAATTCTTTGAAAAATGCTATTATTCGTAAAAAATTAATTAAAATTCTTTGAAAGAATTTAATTATTTAAGAAAATTTTGATAAAATTCTTAATAAGAATACAATTTTAAGAATTATTCAATTTGAAACGATTTTTAAACTGAAATCTATGAAAATTTTAATTGTTGTAAACCTGAAGTAATATTTTAATTTCTATTTTAAAAAACTATAAATTTATTTTTATTAAATTATTAAATTAAGTTATTAAATTATTAAATTATTAAATTATTCTTAAATAATAATTGAAGTTTTTAATAATTTTATTCAAATTTTTATAAATTATCAAACTTTAAAAATGTTTTACAATTGAAATAATTTAAAATATTTTAATTTCTGTGGAAAAATAAATAAATATTGAAATATTACTTAACAAAAATTTTTTAAGTTGTAAATGTAATTTAATTTAGAAAGTATGAATAAAATTAGTCTTTTAAAAAATTGTAATTGAAACTTTTTAAAGATAGTTAAATTTCCGTAAATAATAAAGAAAAAATTATAAATTAAATTACTAATTATTTGGAAATTTTGTCAAAGTTAATTGAAATGAATTTTATATTTTTAAGAATTAATTTTTTCACTTTTAAAATTTATTTTTAAATATAATCTTTTTTGAAGATTAAATTAAAATTATTAAATTAAAATTTAGAAAATAATTGGATTTTGCAAAGATTTAGAATTGATTTTATTAGCAGGAAAAGAAAAAAAATTAGAAAAAAGTCAAGGGAAAAAATACAGAATCAAATTTTTGTGATTTTTGTAAATCGTTGAAAACGAATTTTTTTGTCGTCAAATTTAATTTTTTGGTAGTTACTTTTTTAAAATAAATTGAGTGCGAAGCCTAAAATCAAAAAACCAATGCGACAGAAAAGAGAAAAATATTAAATGACAAATATTTTCATTTGCTAAAAATAGCCATTTTCTTGATATTTTGCGTGTCTTATGAGTCTTGTCAAGTAGAGGAAAGAATTCCCTTTACAGCAATTTCCTCCTATTTAAGCGTGACACGCTTTTTTCGTCTCATTCTTAGAACACGATTACTTTATTATTTGTGAGAAAACTTGCGTGCATGAAGTTACGTGTTGGTTCTTTGCAATTATATTTAAAAGTTTTGTTGAAAAACAGTCTTTCAGTTCTGAAAATGCTTTTACAGAAAAAAAAAGAAATGAACTTATTACATTTTGATTGACATGTTCATAATAATTCAGCATTTCTCTCTCTCGTAATAAAATAATTTTTACTGCAAAAAAAGTGATAATTAGATCTAGAAGAAGAAAGGAAATGATAAGTCAAAGAAAAAGGGGAAAAAATATAGAAAAAGAAAACTAGAGTAAAAAAGTGAATAGAAAAGGAAAATTGGAAAAAAATTCAAATCATTATTTCTCATCAATGAAACGTTAAAAATTAAAATAAAAGGAAATTTTTAATTAAAAGGAAGATGACAGATAAAAAAGTATCTCTTAAAAATAAAATTTACCTCCTTTGCGAATAGAATGGAAAACATTCACTGGACATTTGCGAGTGTATTACATGTAAACTTTCTCTCTCGATCGAAGAGAGCATTCTCTTTTTGAAATGACCTCTTATACACAGAATCTCGCGAACTGAATGACATTGCAATGAAAATTCTGGTTTTTTCATTTTTTGGAAGATTTCCATCAGAGATTCAGGTTCATTGACTTGAAAAAATGCAATAATCAAGTTTGGAAAATTTTTTTTTTGCCCCTCCCACTACATATAAATTGAAAGAACCATAAACTTGAAGAATTTCTTTTTGAACAAATATCTAAATGCCTGAATCTTGTTCATGCTTGAATAGAGTTCAATTTTAAGAAATGTAGAGCAAAGTCTGAAATGTCTAAAGCAGCAGGACTGGGACCGATAAAATTACTATCGAGCGAACATCCCGAACAAGTGTACGCAAACTTTTAACGAGAACGGCCCACTTTTACACCGATCCAATAGCATTGACAAGTCAAACTATATTTTATTGAGTAAATAAAATTTCCGTTGAAATATTTTTTTATCTCCAAGAAACCCGATATACAACAGTCTTTTCCTCGCGCTAAACTCCCTTCCCCTGTTATCAAACTTTTTACTCTTGTAAATTTTTGAAAACTTAAATAATTTTTTAAAAATAGAATACAATAATTACTTATTATTAAAACGATAGAAAAATATTTTTCTATCGTATTCCATTCTTGTTTAAAAAGCGCCACATCATATAAAAAATTACCGTTTATTACAAAAATTGTATACATATAATTTACTTATAATATCAATATTCGATTTTTGATTATAAAATTATCTAAAAACGATTTTTTTAATTCTACACAAATAAATACATAATTTGAATTCCTCTTGCTATAAATTTGGCATTAAAAATAAAAATTTATGAATAGAGGATTGTTGAACTTTTACTTTTTAGTTTTGATTTTTTAATGCTTCTTTTTAGTTTCTTTTGACTAAAAAATAAATACAAAGCAAAAGACGATAATAATAAGGAGGAAAATAGCTTTGGTAAAACCTCGAACAATTTTAATGCTATTTTCATCCACACAGTATTTTCTGCTGGCGGCAGCAGCGCACAAAACGTAGGATTCAACATCGATATCAGCTTGAAGAGGAAATGTTTCCTGATCCTGTGGACTAAGGCGCTTGTAAAGTCGATTGACGTGATTTCTCTCAACTGACCACGACTTGGATGCGACTGACTCCAGAGACCGTAGCGCATTTTGCACTCGGACGTGTTCTGCAACGATCCTAGAAAATAACCATTGAAAAAGCCAATTTTGATGCTCAAATTCTGTTCGAAAACTTGACAAAAAAAACATCTATATACTTCCAATTGTAGTCTTCAGTATTTCCAAACATTTGGATTTTTTCATCATTTTCAATTTGTTTCAATAATACTGAATAATAATAATAGTTAAAACCAACAAATATTGTCATGTAACTGTTATGTAAGTATAAAAAAAGTTTTTTTCGTACCAGAGATTGAAAATTGAATTAAAAAATTAAATAAAAATTAAATACTGTAACAGTTACAGAACAGTGTTAATTTCTCATCGTTACAATTACGTAACGGTTACGAAATTTTGTTATGTAAAATTGGTACCTTAATGTTACGTAACAGTTACAGGTAATATTTGCCAAAAATTCAAAAATTACTCTTCAAGTCAATAACTATAAAAAAAAGTTAATTTAAAATCATTTTTATTGCGTCGTTTAATTTCACTAATTGTGAATATAAAAAACTTTTATGTTGTCAAAAGTCCAGTTTTTTCACAATTTTATTGGTAAACAATTTTTTTTTACATAATTTAAATACTAGATTGCAAATCAGTACAGCATGCTAATTTTTTTTTCTTTTTTGTCAAAAAAGTGTATTGGTGATTTTTGCATCGCGATTTGACACACTTTGTTGAGTGCATTTTGTAAGAATGTTTTCATTTTTGATGTTGAAGCATTGATTTTTTTTTTCATAATAGTGAAAGAAGTCGGAGACATAAAAGTGTCGACGTGATTGATACTTTTAACCCACTTGCAAGAATTGTGTTAAATGTCTATTTTATTATGAGAAATTTATTACAAAACAAGTTATAAAGTAAAATGAATAGACTTAGATGAATTATACATAAACATATACATAAAATATACAACATACACATATTTATTTATAAATTACATTTTTATTTTTAAAAATTATATATGTGACGCTCCACAGTGAAAGGGACCTAACGAGGAAGGAATTATTATAGGTTATGTTTAGGAAGGTTTTTACTTGATTTAGGAATAATTTTTAATTACCTGAAGTCAAAAACAGTTTTTATTAATTATTTAGTATATAAAGTAATTAATAAAAACTTAATTAAAAATTATTTTATATACTAAATAATTAATAAAAACTGTTTTTGACTTCAGGTAATTAAAAGTCAATCTTAAATCAAGCAAAAACTTTCCTAAACATAACCTATAATAATTCGTTGCCGCGTTAGGTCCCTTTCATCGTGGAGCGTCACATATAATGAGGAAAAGATTTTAAATAACTTTTTTATTAAAACATTTTAATATTTTTATAATGTAACATTTTATCTCCTGGGATTTAATTGTAACTTTTATGTTTTTTTTTAATTTTGAAAAAACCGGAAATTTGTGGTTAAACATATTTTAAAATTTAAATCGATATCCCTTTTTGTAAATGAAATAAGGAAAAGAATCACATTTTTTGTCATGCAATAGAAAAACTATATATATTTTCTTCTTGATAGGAGATAAGAAAAGTCAAATTGAAATTTTGAAAAAACGGTGAATAAAAGATAAAATTTATTCTGAAGAATAAAGTATTCTATATTGATTTCATTGTTCAATGTAAGAAAAAATTTGCATTGTTTTATATTTAATTTTATCTTCTTAGAAAATTTTGAAGGAAACATTTAAATAAAACGTTACATAAAAATTACATCAATAAAATAAAAACGTTTCAACAAAAGGTTGGTAAACTAAATTAATATGAATACAATATAACAATTACTAACTTTACTGAATTTAAAAAAATATTTGTTTATTTTTAATTAAAATTTTTTTACATGTAATATAAATTATTAAATTCGATAAAATTGATTAATTCTCACGTGTCTTGAAAATAGAAATTGCTTGTTAATTTAATTTTACCTGGATTATTTTCAGTTAATATACAGTGTAGGTATAAATTATGTGTATATATATAAAAGAAGAAAAATGAACTGGTGAAAAAAACAATATTTCCATGTAAAACAATTTTTTGTCAAGATTAATGAATTTTTAATACAACAGGATTTGTAAATAGTAGCAGGAATCTTATAATTAATTAACTTACCTCTGTTTTGCACCAAACAAATTCAAGATTGTATCACAGATGACGGACGGCAGCCAGTCAGTGAAAAAGACGGCTAACCAGTGGAGCACGACATTATTCGTCATTCCACGAAAACCAAATGTTGGATATGTAAATTTTAGATTTCCTCGATTTCCATATGTAACAAGTTCGCCCCATGTGCATCCAATTGAAGTCGCGTTGTAAACTGACACTTTGTCATATTTGCTCCTAAAAAAATTTTTAAATATATTTTATTTTTTTTTGTTTTGTTCAAAGAGTTGATATTCAAAGCAATGTTTTTTTTCGTAAAAATTTGCAATTTCTTTTTCTGAATAAATCGATTAATGTTAACGACTATATTTGGAGAATCTATTTTTAAAAATATAAAAAATTAATTTTAAAAGTATATAAAGAGTTACTTAATGAAAATGTATATTTCAGATCGACCATTAGGAAATATGTGTAGATAAAAAAATTGCAATGCGTATGTATAATCGTATGGAGAAAGCTACTGAGTAGCTTCGAAAGGAAATGTATATCTTGATGTCTTCTAAGAACATTTAACATTTACTCTGTAAACAATCCATACTGGATAAGCCTCATAAAATTTCGAAACTATTATTAAACTTTGCTTTTCATATATCTCGAGTCATGAGTAATTAGAAAGTTTCGTTGATTGATACTTCCAACACGCACATGCAGTTCAACTGCAAAATTTTGTAATATAAGGTCAATTACACTCAAATAAACTACATATGTATTCGGTTTGTGCAATAACTTCTATATTTCCAAACTAAACCAACGATCTATTATTTACAAAAAAAGAGTTATTTTTAAAATAGAAAAACGATTTTTATAATTAAATTAATTCTTAAATCTTGAGCTAAGAACGATATTCTTGCGGAAAGTAATTTACATGCAAATTTAATTTCAGTTTACGTTTATATATAGAAATGCATAATTTTATGTACTGGATATATTATTGAATTACTTTGCCAAAATGTACTTAACTCGTGCAGTTCGTGTGTGTCATTTGATTAAACTCAGAATTTTTAATTTTCAAAATAAATGACGTTATATTTAACATTTCAAATATGAAACTTCATTTGCAGATTTCCACGGAAACTCTCTAAAGATAAATTATATTCACTTCACATGTTTCAAATGAATACAATTAATGACTTACGGAGGAAAAAATTATTTTTTAGTATTAAAAGGTATTATTAAAGGTTGTAAAATTTTTCGAAATGTATCGATTGACTTAATTTGGAAAATCTTTAGAATTAAATTTTTAATTTTAATTTTAAATTAAATTTTTCCTTCTCTGATCAATTTTCTTTTCTAATTCTCCAAATTGATTCTTAAACTTTCGACTATTTTCAAATTTTTCTCAACTTCCCCCTACTACTTCAATCTTTACAACCCTTTTTTCTCCTTTTTGTATAATTCTTTACATACCCTTTTTAGTTCCTCCATTTTCCAAACTAATCCTTTTTCTATAATCTCTTGTACCTTTTTTTATATTCTCTATTTCCCAAAGTGACCCCTTTTTCCCATTTTTTAAACTCATTTACACCATTTTTTAATTCCTCTATTTCCTAGTGACCTATTTTTCCTAATTCTTTTAAACCCCTTTATACTTTTTATTAGTTCCTCTATTTTCCAATCTGACCCTTTTTTCATACCCCCTTATGCCATGTTTAGATCCTCAATTGCCTAAAGCGAACCCTTTTTCTAATTCTCTTATACCTCCTTATATCCTTTTTCAGTTCCTATATTTCCTATACTGATCCTTTTTTAATCTCCCTTATACCTTTTTTAGATCCTCCGTTTCTTAAAGTGACCCCCTTTTTCCTCATTCCTTTAAACCCACTTATACCCTTTTCAACTCCTCTATTTTTCAAACTGACCCTTTATCTATACTCCCTTATACCCCCTTTTTTGATCCTCCATTTTTCAAAGTGACCTGTTTTTGCCCATTCTTTTAAACCCCTTTATGCTCTTTTTTAATTTCTCTATTTTCTTAACTAATCCTTTTTCTATACTCCCTTATATAATTTTTAGATCGTCCATTTCTTAAAGTCAACCTTTTTCTATACTCCTTTGTACCCCTTTTTAGTTACTCCATTGCACCAACTGACTCCTTCCTCATTCTTCTAATTAACTCCACTAACCCTTCACTTCAATTAAATTTTTTTCTATTCACCACATCCTTATCACTCTTTTTCTTATCCTCTTTTCCTTTTAATTCTCCCTCTTTTCTCTCTTAGTCATTATATCGTCAATTTTCTTATCTACTAAAACAGAAGTGGTAAAGTTTTTGGTAAGGATTAGTGCAAAATTTAATGTCAGGAATGTAAAAGAAATAGAAGAAGAGGATAAAAATAAACCAAATTTGTGAGTGGTGGAGTGGGAAAATGAGGAAGACGAGACTGAAGAAATCAGGTTACGGAGGTGTAAGTATAGAATGGATGGAGGAAAATGTGTAGAGTAGGAAATTGAGTTTAATAGCGTGGAAAGAGTGAAGAAGAAATGGAGTAGGAAGAGTAGAAAAAATAAACTACAAATATATAAATAAATAAACAAATAAATACAAATATAAATTTTTTCCCCAACTAAAATATTTTCTTCACGACAAACAAATGACAAAGAATGAAAAAAAAATGAATAACAATAAATTTAATAAAGTGAGGATAAAAAAACAATTCTAGAGAAAAATAAGAGAATATTTTATATCAAGTGTCATTTGGAAGCAAAAAGAAAAAAAGAAGAAGGTATCGTCTGCCTATACTTGAAACGAAGACACAGAAGAGAGGTTAAATCATCCGAGCGAGTGATCCATCAACGTCGAATATCGCCACATTTTCTCCCCCTAAGAAAATTACATTTTGAAACGCCAGTGGTTTCCGAAACTAAGCTTTATTTTTCCTTGTAAGCGATTGCGATCTCTTCTTGAAGAATTCGAATATAAAGTCGCGACGTTGAATTCCCCGAGTCTAGAGTGTATCGACTAAGAAAAAAAAAGGCGAATACGTACTTTCGAATGAAATGTGAACTCGATGCTCAGTCGAGCGCTCAAAGGGGGAAATGCAAAATGATGGATGCGGAATTCTCATCATGCATTCAAAATTTATCAAAAAAGAAAAAGAAATTCACAATATTTATTTCTAACCAATGTTTGAATTTTTCTTTCTATCAAAATAAACAAATTGTCACCATTAATAATGTATTTATTAACGTTCGTTTATGAAACAATTTACCTGACACCGTTTTGAATTCGACGTTTTTAAATTTAAAGTTTCGGTAATCATTAAGTAAACATTGAATTATATTCGAGATTATAGCAATTAAGTAATTGATCGATATAGAACAGTTGGAAAAAGAATTGAAGTTATTTATTATATAATTTAAGCAGTGTTCGCAGAACCTGTTCTGGTTCCGTATAGCTCGACGATAAATAACGTTGGAAAACAGAAAAGGCTGATGGCTAGTCAGGAAAATACGCAGACGAGAAAGTGCCTTTGCAACATCACGTACAGAGAAAAGAGAAAATTTATTGTAAAAATTACGACGGGCGCTTGCTTGTTCAGAAGAATCGGGAGGTTGGTCAATGATTGTAATATATAAAGAAAATGGGCTTCCACTGCGCTTCAACTATTACACATTTTCCTATGTCAGAATTTTAATGGAAATATTCCCGCCAGTTTCCGTGTGCAATAGAGTATCTATATTTTCTGATGTTATATATTTTTATTTTAAATTTTAATTATTACGTCTTTTTTAACACATTATTGAATTTCAATATCATGTTAAAGACGCAGTTTCAAATAATTTGTTTTTCACACAGGAAAATTTAATTTAAACTTTAATAAAAATTGTGTCAAAGGAGAATATTGGTACACCCATTTTTAATTAATTATGCAAATTTTTTTCAAGACATACATTTCCCATGATGTGAATTTATTTTTAAATTTCTTGATTGAAAATAAAATGCAAAGTGAAAGTGAAACAAAATCTTGAAAGTTGAGAATGGAAAATTTACCTCAAGCCTCGTTCCCATGCGGCGACAATAAGAGTGTTAACAGCGAGATCGACGGGAATAATTTCAGCCTGATAGTCCGAATGTCCGAATGCAAATCCAGCACCGACCATTAGGGCCGTTGGTCCTTTTATGACTTCAACGTAACCTGGCATTGGCTCCTTGTAAACGGGACCCACAATTGGGAGTCGAATGAGAGCCAGTGGCACATCAGGTACTTGTTCATTGTGCAAACTTTCGTCAATTTTGCCCCTGTATCTAAAGAGGTTAGTGGCTGCTGCAACCACTTTGAGGTTAGGCAGGTCTTGGCAAAACTCGAGGACAGTGTCATGTGGTCCTGCTGCATGAAACACGACACTGACATTTGCCAGCAGCGCTTGATCTTCTTTACTTAGTCCAAGACTCTCGTAAAGGAGATTTCCCTCTATGGACCTCACACGTGAAATTGCATTTGGATCCTCCAGTCGAAGTCTCTCGTAACTGCAAAAAATTATTTATTTCACTATTAGCAATCATTTTTTACCACAAATCATTTTTAATTGCTTTATTCTCCTGCCGAAACTAAAAACCCAAGTCGCATTTACGACAAGATCGATTTTCGTCCTTATGGCAAATGCGACTTAGGTTTTTACTTTCGGCAGTAGTAATGTGGAAATAGAAAATTTCTTTTGCTACTCTTTGTCAAAAAGTGGAATTATCAGATCCGAGATTTAAATACGTTTTAAAAATTACCCTAAAAATATTTTATTGCTGATGCAATATAAAATGTGGAATTGATTTATTGCCGCGTGAATTTCTTTTCTATATAGGAGAAAAATCACCGTTGAGTTGTAACATTTCACACGGAAAGTCGGTGGAATCCGAAGTCTTTTGCAGCTCAATAAAACCTCCCTCTAAACTCTCCCCCTCGCGTTGTCTTAAAGCACCTTTTGCACGTTCATGCAATAGTTCAATCGAATAGACAGGCACTTTACTCTATTGAAAGAGATAAAGTAAATTACATGATGAGGCAATTAATTCAGGTGCGAACGAAATCGTGAAAATTAAAAACGAATTTTAAAATTATACCCTCTGATATTTCAATTTTAACGCTTCACATTCATCCTTTCAACGGTTGATTCTTAAAAACACTTAAAAAAAATTAAAAATTTTTTAGAAAGTAAATTTTTCTTATAGAAATAATAATATTCTAGCAATCTGTTACGTAAAAGTAACTATATATGACGCCGCCCCAGGAAAGAAGGGACCTATCGTGACAACAAATTATAGGTTATATTTAGAAAAGTTTTTGCTTGATTTAAGATTCATTTTTAATTATCTGTAGTCAAAAACTTATTTTATTAACTATTTTATATACCTAATAATTAATAAAAACTATTTTTGACTACAGATAATTAAAAATGAATCTTACATCAAGCAAAAACTTTTCTAAACATAACCTATAATTTGTTGTCACGATAGGTCCCTTTTTCGTGGAGCGTCAAATATGCGTAAATTTTTTGTCCCTTACGAAACTGTGGCAGAATTGTTCCCTAATTAGTTTGTAACTACATACAGTAACAAAGATTTAAATTTCAAATTTTAAAGAAAAATTTTTTACAGATAAAAACCTGTGGTATGTTGAAATTAGAATATTATTAAATTTTACTAAGAAGAGCTTATTCTTATTGTTACGTAACATTTTGACAACAAGTAGTGTTTACTGGTATCGTTGTAATAAAACAATTTGGTATCAAAATAATAAAACGTAGGTATTTATGTAGAGAGAGAGATAAAAAGTAATTTATTTTAATGCCTCTGTATAATGAAACCGTTTTAAATGGGATGTAGGATAAGGATCGATTTACTTACAAGATGAAAATCTCGTAGCGCACTTGAGTTAATGAGAGTAAGTGTAAATTTGGATTACTTCCGCACACGCATCTTTGACATATCAGGAGGAACTTAATAGCTTAGGACATTAAGTGACGTATTCCGCCCAATGGGAAATTGACAATAATGCCGATTGGCTTATTAATTGCAAACTATTCCAAATCAATGATTTTCGAATTATTGCTATTTTATTATTATTATTATTATTATTATTACCTATTATTATTATCATTATTATTATTATTATTATTATTATTATTATTATTATTATTATTATTATTATTATTATTATTATTATTATTAATATTATTATTATAGATTGAACAATTTCTTAAATCCGATCGAATCCGTAAGAATTGAGATAAGGCGAAAGTTTCGCTGGTAAATTCAGTAAAGAAAGGTAAAAATATTTGATCGGTTTATACTATATGGGTAGAATATTTTTTCAGCGGGGAAGAATTTAATAGAAAAAATTGCTACCTGAAGGCGACAATGCTGAACCACGTTCGCGTGCTTTCATGATGCAAAAGCTTTGGTCATAACGGCGTCCAAACACGTAATACGACGATCCCATTCGTCGGTACGCGTACAATTTACAGGAAGGTTCATTGAATCTTTATTGCATTACATTGGACGTCCCACTTGAGATACGCCTATCAGCTTATCGAATTTTTGTTTTATTGCTCTCTTTAAGAGACCATAAAAACCCCTTCCAAGCTTTTCCTATATACTCTTTTTATATATCAATATTTACTTCACACTAGAGCGAATTAATTAAATGGGGTTAAACTGTATAACATTATGTAGTTTTTTAAATTTATCACCAAAATCTATTTTTTCATCGCATGTTATCGCAATTTAAAAAGTAATTTTATACACTATAATTAGAACAATATATTATATTGTTGAATATTGAACAATATATTATATACATAATTGTAATAATAACAAACAATCATAATATAATATTATTGTAATTATAATATAATAAATGTTTTTAATTAATTAAATTCTCTGCAATTAGAAGAAATTAGTTGAAAGGCTTCTGGGGAATAATTTTTAATTTGTTATTCTTTCGTCCAATTAAGATTGTTGAAAGTTCATACCCGGGAGAAAGGAAAATCTTCTTAATCCGATCATCCTTGTTATATCCTGAACGCGACCTCAGAACTGCATAAACTTTAATCTTTGGAAAAGCACGTAAAATCTTTTCGAGAATAGCACGGCCTACCTCACTGGTAACTCCTGTAAGTAGCACTTCGCGTTCACCGAACCACTCATGAAGAGACATGATCATCAACTGGCCGAAAGAAAATGAAAGTGACTGGACCGTTGAATAACTTTACGTGCGAGACAGCAAAACTTCTTTCCTGGACAGAAAGTTCATTCACTGGCGCCGTTTAGAGAGAGAAGAGGAAGACTGCAAAATTTCCATACTCACAATCAGTAATATCAACAATAACTCATCGGATAATAAGTTATTGGTAGCAAATAATTCTCTACAAATGCATGAAAATGATTAATTATCTAATAGAAGCAACATACTAGAGTTCATATATTATTTATTTTAAAAAAGCAGTTGCTTGTAGTCGCATAGAAATGTGAAACATATTTTTAGGTTAGGAATATGTAAACATGTCCTTTCAATAGCAACAACGGTACACAACTGTGACGCAGCATTTTGCCACTCACAATATTTTGTCTTTTTCTTTATAAAAAAGTTGTAAGATAAATTATTAAATTAAATCGAATTAACCTGCCAGCCCGTCGGACCACATTGGAATCGAAGATTTCTCTTTTGTTTTGAAACTGTCAAAAACAGGCGGCGGCCATATTGCTAATTGGAGACTAATCAAGTGCGCAGCGCGGTTGGGTAACGCGGCGCTCTGTTTGACCGACCATCGAAGTTACCTTGCGCGAATTAAAAATCATGTAAATTAGATATTTAGTTTTAATGGGACTCACCGAGAAGAAAGCGCTGTTAAGCCAAGCCGGCCTGTCGAAATAGTCGGCCATTTAATTATTCATTCTCGTGTTGATAGTTCTAGTTGGCGCATCACGCCGTTTATAAATATGTAAAATACAATAAGTGAAGTATAAAAATAGTGCTATGACGGGACGAGTCGCAATAAGGGGTCACCGGCACATCGACGGTGAGTCCCAGTAAATTATTATTGGCATTTTTCTCGCCTGTTCGGAAAAAATATCATTTGTTAAAATTGAAAGAGAATTGATGTTTGTTCACCGCATGTCAATGTGAAAATAATTTCAAAATTCGGCCTTTCGCCGAATAATTTTACAGTAAAAATGTTTAATTAGACCCTAATAATGATTCTTATATAAATTCGGTAAAATTACAATAGTGTAATTAATGTGTTGTTCTCTTAACCCCCCCCCCCTCTCCGTCACCGCGGTTTATTGAGAATTGTCCTAATAATTTCTGAACTAGTCAGGCAATCGTTTAAAATTCATTAAATTAATCTTTTGGATATTTTTTTGCAAAATATCCTGGCGCTGAATAAATAATTAAATTTTTTCAAGATTAAATAATAAATTCAAAGTGGAGATAATGTTGATATAACTTCAAATCTGTCAAAATTAATTAAACTAAAAATTAAATACAAATCAAAATTATCCTTAATTAACATATAAAAAATATTAAAATAATTAAAATCAACGTTATACACTCTCTAAATTTGAATTAGTAAAAATTTTAACTAATTTGAATTAGTGACTCACTTTTTGCTTTTGAATTAGTTAAAATTTACTAATAAATTAGTAGAAAAAATTTTTTTTACTATTTATTAGTAAAATTTAACTAATTCGAAAGCAAAAAGTGAGTCACTAATTCAAATTAGTTAAAATTTTTACTAATTCAAATTTAGAGAGCAACTTAAAAAATAGGGCTGAATTTGAAAACTTATCAAGTTCATTATTATTTATAAAAGTATTAATATTTTCTACTCAGATATTACTAAATATTCTTATTGTTGAACAAAAATTTTCTACTATTGTTAAAATAATTGAAAAAATATTTCTAAAACAAAATCAATTTTGAAACTGTCACCAACATAGAATTTTGAAATTTTGACAAGGCTCATTTTGAGTAACTTGAAATTTGTCAATTACTCAATATTGATACCAACTCAGAATAAATTGCATAAAAAATGATCGTAGGTTTTTTCAGTGAAGGCAAAAAGTAATTATATACCTAATCAAAAAAAGTTTCCTTTTTTTCACTTTGGAGAGCGTGTCTGAAATTTGTTGTAAATTTATATCAATCTCGTCGCAGTGTATGGGGATAAGTATCGTCAGTTACAGTTTGTACTCGAGAATGTAACACACAACTGGAACTTGAGTTTAAATTAAACGTCTACTGAGATTCAATTAACTCTTAGACACTTTCCGTGGAAACTAATCTCACATCTAATCTTCTATCGGGAGCACAGCATCAAGGAATTCATAGTTTTCTTGAATCGAGGAGTGATCTGAGTTCAATGAAAACTTGGCCTATCCTGGTTATAGTTAGTTCTGAAGTCGTGCTTAGAATCTTGGAGTATTCAACTTATAGGGCACGTAGAGAAATCAATACTTCACCTGTAAGAAATTCGTTTACTTCCTGATTTGCGAAATAAACTAAATTAGAAGAATGTTCTCAACAATTCGATTTAGCGATGAGATTATATTTTTCGCTTTGAATTCATAAATAGGGTTTTATTAAATTCTTCTTCAGTGGAAAATCTCAATTATTAGTCTAGAATGTTGAGGAGAATTATTTGGAATTTCAATTTCGTTCATCATGTTTGTTTCCGCATTAGCAAAATTATGCCAACCGTTGTTTTTTTATTTTATTTCCTACATTTACGAATTTACTTTTATAATTGTTTATTTCATATATGTTTTGTTTTTAACTTTATTTCGAAAGTAGATTTAATCGTTACAGAAACTGACAGTCACTTTTTGTGTAAATTACTCCACTTGAACGTTTGTTAATTCTACAAATTTTCAAAATATGAAAACTAAAAACAATTCGTAATTACAATTTGTAAATTTAATTTAAAATTAAATTAATTTTCTGTATAGTTTACGAATATGTATCAACGTTAAATACTGAAAATGGTGAAAGGTGAAATGAATGTTCGTGGATTGGATCGAGTTGTAAATTTTTTAAATGTTTATATGTTTGTATTAATAGTTGCTACACGAATTTGGTTTCATCCTACCGCCTTTACGTTTAATCGTAACCTATATCGATGCGATGCATCTGCATGTAAACGAGCTTCAACTTCCCTTCACCCTCTACTTTCGTGAAGTTTAGATTTGCATGATATTTCGTCAGGTTGGGCTTTATTTCACTCGCACAACTAATGAGCGACATTTAAACTTTAGAGGTCGATGAAGACACAACCGTAAACCTCACACACATCCGTATTTTCAGAAATACCGTAACGATTCAATTTTTGATCTTTATTTATTTCTTTCACGAAAAAAAAATCGGGACGCATAAATAAAATAATAAGAAAAATAAAATGAAAAAAAAGTAAAAAAATAATAAAATAAAAAAATAATAAAATAAAATAAAATAAAAAAATAAATAATGAACTGATTTATAATTTTCAGTAGATTGAATTTTATTATCCGAATTTTTGTTTAATCGACTTTAAAATTTTAAATTAGTCTGGATTTTTACTTAACAGAATTTTAAAATTTTTATGCAATTAAATTATTATTTAACAGAATTTCCATTTGACACACTTGTTATTTCAAAGAATTCTTTTTTGAAATAATTTAATTTAGCAGAATTCTCATTTCATAGATTTTTTAGTAATCCGAGTTGTTAAATGCCAGAATTGGTTTGAATTTCCATTTGACCGAAATTCCAAATGATCGAAAGAATTCGGCGCGAGTTTTAAAATTGACCAATAACAATTTTTTAGGTATTTTCTAATTGGTCGATTTTAAAATTGTCGCCGAAATCTTTCGTCCAATTGTATTTTCGATCAAATATGAATTCAAACTTTTAATAAGAATTCTATCAAATGATTCGTGAAAATAAAAATTCGGACAAACTAAGATTCGCTGAAATAGAAAATCCATTAAACAAAAATTGGAATAATGAAAATTCGGCTACTAACTCCTTAAGAGTGAATATAAAAAAACACTGTAAATACCGACATTTACCATATGCAAACGCACTTGAGTTACATAATTTCGCAAAGATTTAGTATTTCATTCATTTGCATATTTAAAAAATATTACAAAAAATAGAAACGAGAATGTTTACGAATGTTTCCCGTTATTCTCTCCCAACTCCTTTGCGAAAGTGGCATATCTGATGTAGAGGCAAGGACCTTTGACAAAAATAATATACATTTCTTGGAAATAAGGAATCTCTTGTTTACGTATAAATTTAAATCTCTTTATCATGTAAATATTCTTATAAAAGAGAAACATACAATTGTGATAGTGAAGTATTAAAATAAAAAGTAACTCGAGGTTATTTAAAATAACTTACTATGTAAAAATAAGGAAATTTTATTATTATTGCGCATATAAAGAATAAAATCATATAATTCCCGCTTTATTGAATAATATGCCAATAATATGGAAATACAGTTCTATATATTAATAATGTTCCATATTTACAATATACAGGCATCACAGTACCTTTTATCCTCAAAAAAGGGGAAAAGGGGAATTTTTTTTCTGAAAAAGGGGACAAAATGGGACAAAAGATATACCCAAAAAATAATAGATTTAAAAGTCATATTAATAATATATTAATAATTTTACAATTTCTTACAGTTTTGGGCTCTAGTAGGAAATAAGTTTAATATTAAGAAAATTTTTTATATTTACATCACATAAACAATATATATGGGCGATGCCGTGAAATTTACATATGACTTCTAAAATTCGGCCAAATATTTTTTTTTTCATTCTTCATTGAAAAAAAGGAATACGTATTTTTTATTTTTTTCTTTAAAAAATTTTAAAAAATGAAATTTTTTTACAATTAATTCTTTTTTAATTTGGCATGATTC
>JUFY01032565.1:0-22996 GCA_001855655.1 Leptopilina clavipes
ATTATGTAGGGGAGACCGGGGCGTAAAAGCTAAGGGGCGTAATAAATAATTGTAATTTATTTAAAAGTCCTAAGTCAAAATAATTTCACTCCCCACTCAAGTTAATGTACTTGGTGTACTGCAAGTTTGTAGCAAGTTTCATTGATATTCATTCACAATTGTAGAAAATATAGTAGAAAAACTAATTTTGACACACCAAAGTAAATTTAAAACATTTTCATTATTTGTTATATTATTTTTAAAAATAACTTTAAAAAATCAATCAATATCACGTTTTGAGCTCGAAACATTTATTTTTAAGGGACAATAGGAGATTTTTGATTAACACTTACTGTATTGATAAAAAATATCAAAATATTCGACAAGTACTCCCGGGACGTAATGGCTAGTATTGCCAGGGGCGTGATGGCTAGTGCATTTCTTATTTGTGATTATTGTAAAAAAAATAATTTTGCTTTGAAAACTATTTCAGAGATCAGAAAAGTATTTAAAAAATTGTAATTTAAGTGTTAATTATGAATGTGAATTTTATTCATTAAAATAAATTTATTATACAGTTTCTTACTTTGATTAAAGACTATTACTTTGATTAAAGACTATTTCGCAAAAAAATTTAAAGTTTTAGTTAAATATGTTTCATTTTCAATACTTTATATAATAAATTTAATGTACAAACATTAATTAACAATATTTAGTTCAAATATTATAAAATTTGAACTTAAAAATAATAATTTTACTTATTAGCCATAACGCCCCGGCCTGGGGCGTATTGAATAGCTCTGCATTACTCCAGAAAAACCGTTCTAGAAAAAGAAGTAGGAGAGATATCGGGACGTTTTTTTTTTAAAAAGAAAGCTGAAATACTAGAGTAACTTTTCTGTGGGATAAACATTTAAATAATGTAAAAATGACGAAGTAAAATAACAAAGAGTAAAAAGTTAGCCACTACACCCCGGTCTCCCCTAATTATTCACTAAAAATTAGTCGAAACGGTTACTAATTCATTGAAATAAACGAATCGGTCCAATTTCATTAGTCAAAAGTGACTATAATTCAAATTTATCAAGAAAAACGTTGTTTTGGGGGTTCATTCAAAATGGCGCTGGTCAATTCGAGTAAAATGAAACGAATTTTCTCTAAAACTCGAAGAAAGTCCTTTTGGGAAAAATATAATTTTTTGAATATTGAGAAAATAAATTTTCTGTTTGTAATTATTATTATTATTATTATTATTATTATTATTATTATTATTATTATTATTATTATTAATAAAATTCCACTGAAGGTGATTAATATAATATTCAAATTGCTTTATCAAAATCAGAAGGAATATATTAAACATTATATTCAGATCTTTATCGATAATAGAACTATATATATATATATATATATGTGTGTCTGTGTGTGTGTGTACATGGGGAACTTGTAGTTTGAACGTAAAGCGAATTATGTCAGGGTAATATATTTTACAACATTATTGTATACAATAAATTCTGTGATGTAAAAATACTGCTTTTGGGTGAGAGGAATAGAGAGTGGGATATATATATTTTATATTGGAATATATATATCGAGTCCAGTGAAACATGCGAATGAAATTGGAGAGCAGGGCCGGTGCAATAGTGCGCAACGCGGTAGCCCCGCGCTGGGGCGGACACCCAACGCGTCCAAGAGAGGGTTGATATGGTGGTTTAGGTGAGGCAAGAGGCGGTGGAGAGGTGAGGTGGGGGTGCTCGACACAGGGCCACGGCGCAGTTGCTACTCAGACACGGGGATGCTCGCAATGCCTCTATCAAAGGTTATTAAAAAAAAAAAAATTCCCCCCTAAAAAAAAACTGTGCTCCTTCGGTTAAAATTCAAAAAAGTTTTTTTTTTCGCAAATTAAAAATTAGAATATTTCCCTATATGGAGGGTGGGGAGGTTTAATTTCGTGGCAAAAGAAAGAGTTTTAAATAAAGTGAATGAGCGTTCGTATGGAGAATTTGAGGTGTGCCCGTGACGACGGGGGTTACGATTTTGGTCTTTGTCGGACGGTCCGCCGGAGAGCTCTCTTCCTCAAAACATCTCTCGCTGATCTCAAGAGGAGGGAAAGAAGCAAGTCGCGAATGCGACGTTTGAGAAAGCAGTGGCGGGAAACACGTGGAGAGAAAAGTCGGGAAAGGTTCGACTAGGAGGGAAGGACCAACCCGGCGCGTCTTACCACGACGCAAGGAGCTAACGCAGGGCACTAGAAGGGGAAGGAGAGGAGAAGTCGAAGGAAGGGGTGGAAAGGGGGTTGGAGGAGAAGAGTTAGAGACCCGACAAAGACGCTTATTCGTTCCTCATGTCACGTGGCCCCCTTCTTACTTGGTTTTTCCATTTTCGAGCGGGAGATTCGAATCCTTCGAAAACTCCTTTGGCGAATTTGGAAAAACCCCCACCCCCCGGGACTAGTGTCTTCTTTCAAAAAATCGTGTCGTCTTCATCCCCCCGTACCCGGGATTTACACATCGAATTCTAAATTTTAGAATTCCTTGTGAAAATTCTTCATTATTTCTTTTCTCCCTTTTTCAGACGCGTCGCACTGTGTTGTTATGTGTTGTAATAGTTATTTCATTGAAAAATTAATTTTACCGTTTGTAAAACACACACACTGGGTTTTTTGTCTGTGAAAAACAAAAGTCTTTAATCAACAACAAATTAATTTAAAACCGGTGACTTTATAATCTTATTGTACAATCATCACTTTTTGGATACCATATCTAATTTCGAAATTTTAATAAAAAAAAAAAAAAATAAAACCACGACGAGCAAGAATTTTACCATATTAATCAAAGAAAAAAGAAAAATACAAAAAAAAGAAGAAAAAAAAAGTAACAAAATTTTAAAGAAGCATTGCCTTAGATATTATACCTAAAATCGTCAAGAAACAAGAGAAAAATAAAAAGAAGAAGAAACGAAAAGAAAAAATAAAAAAATAAAAAAAGAGGAAACATTTTAGACGATTACGAAATAAATTGTAAAGATATGACAAAAGTATATTTTTAACAAGTTTTGAAAACTTTAGATTTTAAAAAACTAATCTTTAACAAAAAAAAAGGAGGAGGAGAAGAAAAAGAGGAAAACCATAAAAAAATTCTTAATAACTAAAATGTGATCTAAAAGTCGTTGCTACCAAGAAAGCCTTATGTCCTTGTTTCAATTAATTCGGTTCCAAACGTAAGTAACACTTTTCTACAAAGCATGACTAATTATTTTCCTTTTGTTAGTCAAATTGTTAAAAATATTTTTCATTACGATTATTTTTCTTTTAGTTTTGTTAATATACTATTTTCAATCTTTTTGTATTAATAATTCTGAAATCTTGTCACTAAGGTTAGGAAAAACTCAGTTTTAGCTTAAATTTTATTCAACTATAATTTGAAGGTATCCGATACTTTCAAAATTAATTTCGTAGATTTAAAAATTGCGGTCCATTGTGCCTCTTCAACGCTATAGAACTCGAGCGCTACCCCAAAACCGACGCCTTCTTCAAATTCTTCCCTTTTACAATCAATGTGTAATGTAAAAAAAAAATTATTTCTTTAGAAAGAATAATTTAAATTTGCCCAAAGAAAATGTTTTTACATGAATAAACTTTTAATTCCAAAGAGTGGAAGAACGAGGAGAGGGGAGGGGGGAATTTTCTCTTCATGATAGCCCCGCCCAACAGAAAATTAATTCTTAGCATTTCTTACTGAAAAAAAGTCAAAATTTCCAAATTTTTATTCATAAATATAGTAAATACTAAAAGAAAACAAGTACTTTTTTTTTATTGTAGAAAAATTTTTTTTTTTTTTTGAAATAATATACTGTAAGAAGACTCAGTGAGGGGTAAATTTGCTCACCTATTTATTTTTTTCTAATTAACTTTAAAAGAAAATTTGCTACATTTATTACAATCAAACATGTTTAGTTTTTTAATAAATGTATCAAACTTTATTTTAACATTAATTCGAAGCAAATAAATCGGTGAGCCAATTTACCCCGCATTGAGCAAAATAACCCCGTCTTACGATAATTGATAATAATAATAAAAAAAAAATAATAATAGTAAAAAAATAATAGTAATAGTAATAATAATAATAATAATAATAATAATAATAATAATAATAATAATAATAATAATAATAATAATAATAATAATAATGGTTAACATACTTGTGGGATTTAAAAATTCCCACATACACACACTTATACGAACTTGACTTCTATCAGTGGGAATTAAATAAAATTAAGTCTCTCGACGCAATAGTTTCGTTTGCGCGACTGCAAAGAGTCTCTTTTCTTGTAAATTAAACGCGTTGCGAACAGTAGTGGCCGGAATAGTCTTTCAGAGAATTGTGAAAATAGAAAATTATCTTCGCCACGTTGGTATAAGAAACAAAATCGTGGAACACCGGTATAAATATAAATGAATACTATATACCTGGATGTGAAAGTTCGTATAAATAATAGGGAAGCATTCTTTAGATGAAGAGAGATGACTCACTGTGTACTAATATAAATTAACGTCAAAGAACTCGTTTGGTCATTTTTATAATGAGCCAGAAACAAATTCGTGTCGAATCATTTTCATTTTTTCGCGCAGGGAAAAATGCAAATTCGCTGAATTTACAAATAACGATTCGATGGAATTGTATTTTTCTATTTTTTTATACTAATTTTTTTATACTATTTTTTTTATATTATTTTTTTTAGACTATTTTTTTTATTAAATTTGATTTCTGTGTGTACCCTCTTTTTGAAAAACTCCTCAAAAGAGGGGATTCTGAAAAAAATATCCGATCTTTTTTTTTTTGGTAAAATTAATCGCAACCTTGAGGAATTTATTTCGATTTTATGTTCCCTGTGATTCAGAAGGAACAGAATCATTAAAAATTTTACTATTTTCAAGAGATTTAATCTGGTAATTTCCATTTTAAACACTGTAAACTTTAAAATATCAAATTGATACCAAAATTATCAAATTGATTCTAAATTTTTGGATCAATTTGATACTTTTGGTATCAAATTGATACTTTTAAGTTTACAGTGAATATTAAAATCATTCTTATTTTCCTGATCAGTATTTTTTCCGATGCATTGAAACAATAAAATTTTGTGATTCACTGACGAAGGAGTAATTTTCATCAGACCCAAATTCTAATTATTGAAAGCATCATGATTTTTTTCTGTCGAATAGAATTTTTACCGAATTATAAGTGTAGGACTCTGGGGAAAAATGAACCACTTGGAAAAAGGTGGATTTAGAGACGAGTATATGGAATCATCAAGTTTTGGCACTGATTCCAATATAGGGGGAATTTTTGGAGAAAGTTTTCGAGAGCAGAAGTCAGTGATAATTCTCTAGTGTAAGCCATGTATATAGTAATTGATTCCTTCCCTCTTGATTATGGAAAATGAATGATTTCATCTCCGGGAAATGATTGCAGAGGACCCCTCGAGGTTGCCATCGCGGAGGAATGATAAAAAAAAAGGCGTTGCAAGAGTCGAAGGGTGGTGGGTATGGTTAATTTTGAAATTCCTATTTCCCGGATCCCGGGTGGCTTGCAAACGAACTGGGAGTTCTTCAGCTAATGGTGCATGTGTGAATGCATATTAACAATGCACAAGTATGCAAGAAATAGATTGGTATTGGTATACATTGGGCTGTAGGGGGTTTTGGTACTCGGGATTGGCAAGTGAGTGCAAGCGGCAACATTGCTATCGGTATGGGAATTTTTTTTCCCTTGATGACTTGAACACACTCACACACACAGACATAGATTGAGCTGACAACCCCCGGTATCATGGCGCAGCACGTTGGTGGTTGGTCTCACATTGGGAAAGGCTTTGCTGGGGCATTGAAAGCTGTGAAGGGTATAGATGCTGGCGGGAGAGCAGTGTGTGCATGTGTGTGTACAAGCAAGCGAGGGTGGGACAGGTATTTTTTTTTCCGCACCCCGCGTATTGATCCCAGAGTCATTCAAAATGGCGGCCTGCCCGAGTCAGCCAATGACTGCCTGAATCGATGACTGCAGCGAGCCATCCCCGGACCGGCCAATGGGAAGCCTCCACCGACGCAGAAACTAACACAATTCAACATGAAACTTGGAGGGATGATGCAGAATGTGCACTTCAACCCCCGGTTTGTTGGACGAGTCTGTGTGCCAGGCGTCGATGACCCGGGCGTCAATGATTTCCGTGAAAATTTCCAGGGACGAAAAAAAATCGCAACGATACTTCCGCCCAAAACCCCCCCGGTTCACCAGGCTTCAATTTATGTCCTCACGGTAAACGCACACCAGGAGGATGAGGAATGCTTTTTGTCGATAAACCCTCAATTTCTCGCTTGCTATATCGATGAGGAAAAATTATTATTTACTCTTGATTATTTAACACGGACTTTGAACCTGGCAAATTTATTTGGCAAACATTTCGCGTTGATTAATTATTCCCAGTGTACTGCTGACGAATCAGAATTGTTGGTTGATCAATTTCTCATTTTTTTTTTTTTTTTTTTGGTTGCTGAGGTGTTAAATTCAAAAATATTTCTCGAGTCAATTTTCTCTTCACAGTATCGTAATAATTGCCATCAAAATTGATTCATTGGAAAATTTTTCCAATCAACAGTTATCAGAAAGACCTAAGGTTAGACCTAAAGGGGGAATACGAGGACAGTATTTACATATACCTAAAGACAGACCTACAGATGCGAGTCATTCAGATGCAAGGCATAAAGGAATCCGTAACGATGGACCGAAAAGTTACCAAACATAGATCAAACAGCCAGACCGATGTAAAGTAAACAATAAAAACAGACCTAGAGGGACCTAAAAGTAGCCAAACATAAATATCGATTGGAAATACAGACCTAGAGGCAACTTAAAGTTAATAAATACTTACCTATAAATCTTTAGGTCAGTCGCCAAACATAAAAACTGACCTAAAGTCGACCAAATATACCCAAAGACAGACCTAAAGGTAGCGATATATGTCTGTAGACCTAACAGTAACCGAAAGCATTTATAGAAACCGTCCTAAAGATACTCTAACCACTTAAATACAGACCTAAAGTTACCCAAACATAATAACTGACCTAAAGTCGACCAAATATACCCAAAGACAGACCTAAAGGTAGCGAAATATGTCAATAGACCTAACAGGAACCGCAAGACATAGAAACCGACCTAAAGATACTCTAACTATTTAAATACAGACCTAAAGTTACCCAAACATAAAAACTGACCTAAGGTCGACTAAATATACCCAAAGACAGACCTAAAGGTAGCGAAATATGTCAATAGACCTAACAGGAACCGCAAGACATAGAAACCGACCTAAAGATACTCAAACTACTTAAATACAGACCTAAAGTTACCCAAACATAAAAACTGACCTAAAGTCGACCAAATATACCCAAAGACAGACCTAAAGGTGGCTAAACATATCAATAGACCTAAAAACGACCAAATATACCCAAACGAAGATAAATGTAGATGAATTAAATAGACCTAAAAGTAACGAATCCAAAAAAAAAACCGACCTAATGTTACCCAAACATAGAAATTGACCTGAAGACAGCAAAACTTACATAAAGACAGACCTAAAGATAATCAAAAATAAGAATATAGATCTAGTCAGACGTAAATTACATAAACGCAGAACTAAAGATAGAAAAAAGTCTTTTACTATATATAGACCTAAAGACAGATCTAAAGGTATAGAGAAATTTTTTGAAGATAGATAAAAATTTGATTTTGATTGAAGTTTTATAATTACAGAGGAAATATTTAATAGAAAATAAACTCAATTTTCCGTAAATATTCTTTGGGTATGTGCAGTGAGTGCATTTCGTTTTGTACAAGAGTGAGGAAGGTCGTTGACCGAAGCACAGGGGGAGCAGAAACGAACCACCAAACTGCCGAGATCGAAGCTATCCTGTATGTGGTTGAATCCACCCCATATGCATTCCCATGATTTACGAAACAAGAGTTGTGCTGGTATCTCGAAGGCCATTAGATAAAATCTATTGCCCAAGGAATATTGCATCGGACACACACAGACGCGTATACGCGTGCTTTGGAATTAACACACACGTGTGTGTGTATATATAATACTGATGACAAAATATTAAAAATTTCCACAAATTTAGTTTCTTTGTTTGAATTATATTCTTTTTTTTCTGTTTTGTTTGAGTTAAATATTATAATGGATTAAATACTGTCGCGAGGGAATTATATATTAGAAATTAAGTGTGACGTGAAAAATTTTATTTGAACAGCTTCAAGTTGGCACAAATAAAAGTCATATTCTATTTTCTGCGAGTAGAAAAACATCTTTCATAAATTATCACAGAATAAAGAACTTATCAAACTAGGCGCGTCATATATTTTTCTTTGCGCACTATTCGAAGAAAAGCTAAAAACAAATCGCATTTTTTTTTCTTTTTTTCAAATAATCGAGAGGTTGTCGCGCATCCTGAATGGCTGACACAGAATGCTATCTCAATTACCTTGATCCTGGATACGTCGAAACTTTTCTTATCTTATCAATTGACAATGTGTGTCAAGAAAAATGACGCTCTATTTTTCGAATTCCCCTCCAACAAATCGGTAAATTTATCTTTTCTATCTGAAATTTCTATCGTGGAAAATTTATTCTCTGGCATATATATGTAATAAAAAGAAAACAATTGAATAATAAATAGAAGGAATACTTTCATATTCGTATAGTATTACATTTTTAATCCTATTTCTTTTTTTCTCCGATGATCTCATAATTGGGAATTTGAATTTTTTCCAATTTCGCTTATTTTTTGTTCTTTTAATGCGTTTGATTAGTTATTCGAAATGTTTGGAAGGGGGCAAAGGGAACTGTGAAGTTGTCAGCACGCGGCACGATTGCATCACGCCAATAATGTCTGCAAGTGCAACTGTGTATACTTAGATTGTCTCCTATTGACACAACTATACATTCACTCGCAGTAGTGTATTGTACCAGTCGAGAAAAATGCAAACGACGTGCTCAGGGTCGACTTTGGTCTTCTCATCCCGCGACATCGTCGATGGTCCATTACAACTTTTCGCACTTTGATTTCTCTCTTGCTTTGTTTTTGTTTCTATGTATCTAAACAAAATAAACTGAATTTTTAGTTCTTTTCCTTTATCATTATAAATAAAAAAAAACTTTTACAGCGACAAACAAACATAGAAAGACCTAAACCGAAGATGAAGAGCTAGACCTAAGAACTGACAAACGTACCTAAAGTCAGTCTTATAGACCTAAGGACTGACAAACGTACCTAAAGTCAGTCCTATAGACCTAAAGACAGAAGTATAAAAAAACCTAAAGACAGAAGTGACCGAACATGATGATAGACCTAAGGACTGACAAACATACCTAAAGACAGTCCTCTAGACCTAAAGACAGATGCATAGGTGGTCGAACATGAAGATAGACCTAAGAACTGACAAACATACCTAAAGACAGTCCTATAGACCTAAAGATGGATGTATAAGTGACCAAACATGTAGATAGACCTAAGGACTGACAAGCATACCTAAAGACAGTCCTATAGACTTAAAGACAGATTTATAGGTGACCGAACATAAAGATAGACCTAAGGACTGACAAACATACCTAAAGACAGTCCTATAGACCTAACGACAGATTATTTAGGTGACCGAACATAAAGATAGACCTAAGGACTGACAAACATACCTAAAAACAGTCCTATAGACCTAACGACAGATTTATAGGTGACCGAACATAAAGATAGACCTAAGGATTGACAAACATACCTGATAACGGACCTAAAAGTAATAAAACATAAAGCTAGACCTAAAGAGAGACCTAAAATTAACCAAACATACCTAAAGTCAGTCCTATAGACCTAAAGACAGATGTATCGTTAGCAAAACAGGACGATAGACCTAATTAAAGCCAAACAAATAAATAGCCATACATAAAAGTAGTTCTAAAATTCGATTGACCTAAAGGTACCAGTGTGGAATTGAAAATAGGTCCTAATCGGGTCCTATCTATTTTGCTCCTTTATTAACTAGGTCCTATGTCCTAGGTCCTATTACTAGGTCCATTGTCCTACAATCCTATGCTGACAATGGCTTCTAAACAAACCGGAAAATGGACCTAAAAGTAGTCAAACATAACAGTAGACAAAAGATCGACCTAAAAGTTGACTACAACAACATAAAAGCAGATCCAAACATAAAGATTGACCTAAAGACAACCAAGCGTAACGTCAGTCCTATAGACCTAAAAAAAGATGTATTGGTAGCAAAACAGGTCGATAGACCTGAAAGCCAACATATGCATAAAAATAGTTCCGAATTCGCAAACCGGAAAAATTGACCTAAACCCAAAAATTGATCCAAACATACTGATAGACCTAAAGACAGTGTTAAAGTTATAAATACCTAAAGATAGATCTGAATCAGTATTAAAAACGATTCAATGAAAATAATTAAAATGATTTAGTCATTCCAAAAAATGGTTTTTATTACGATTTGAAAAATTGTTGTTTATTTTCTCTTTTATTTGAAGGTGACATATATGTAGATTGTAGTATTTTGTTTTTCTGAACGAATGTCTGAGTGGCTAATGGACAAAAAGGACATGTTGACAGGTGGAAATCTATATAAAATATGCAATTTCCGAACATTGATGTAAAATTAGTGTTTTTGGTACACGCAGGGAAATTATTCGTGCGCATTAAGGAAATTTTTTATTTACAAACTAAACATTATCATCAGTGTTTCAATGTACATGTGTCAGGTTTTCTGTTTTGCTTTTCCACGTGACAATTAGTCACGTCGGTCGACGACATTGGAGAGTATACTGTCAAGACAGACTTAATGATTGAAGGTCGTGTTATAGAGCGCGATCAGTGACTGGTTTTCATTGATAGGAAGTGGCAGTAAAACCAAATTGACATGTTAAAGTGACGAACGAGTCGACGTTCGTTGCATTTGTAGCCTTCACATTTAAACCCGCATTTATATCTATATATATATAGTGTATATTGTATAAATGGGGAGAGGAGCGACTTTCTGTCGCAGCTGTACAATATATAACGATGCTGGTCGGTTTTTCTAGCGCGGGCAGTTTTTCTATTAAGCTTCATTTGTTTCTTTCATTGCGTAATGCACCGGACGTGCCGCTCATTTCATCCTACTATAAACTCCACCTCCCGTTAGGAATTCTTAATCCGGACGCTTCAACGATTCAAAGCGAGGTCTTTTTTTTCCACCGCAAGTCCACTGCAATCATTTATCTCGCTCGATATGACAAATTTTCTCAAAATGATCCTAAAAGCAGTGCGGAGAGAGATTTTCTCCCACTGATTGCGCGCACGAATGTTTACAAGCACGAGATTACCTTAGTGGTCATAAATGAACTCTCAAACGTAGGATGCTGTAATTTATATGGTACATTAAATTTTCCATCAATTTTTTTTTCAATTCGCTCCTTAAAATCTTATTATTCTAACTTTTTTTTTAACGTCCCTCTCTTAATTTATTTTCACTAATAAATTCTCCATTTTCATTCTTATTCTCAAAATGAAAAATTGATATTTGATTATTATTAATTTAAATTTCCACTTTAGTTTCGAATGCAAATTTTTTTTTTTTTACATATTTTACTTTAATAAATTAGCAAATTTAAAATGTCATTTCTTTTCTTATCGACATTTCAATTATTCTTCGATTTTACGCGGATTAAAAATATTCTTTAGTTTATGTTTTGCAATTCAAATTATTCGTTCAATTGTAAGAATTATTATTTTATATATGCTTTATTTTTAATCGAAAATTGAGAAAATGTCACATTGCATTGGAAAATTATTTTTAAAATAAATCACAGGAAATATGCGGAATAAATATTTATATATCCAGAGAATACATTTTTTGCTTGAATTAAAATTCTTTTTTCCTCGCTAATATGAGGATAAATAAATAAAGTAAGGATAAAATAAGGATAAAAAATAAAAATTGGAAATATTTCGAAAAATTTCGAAGCGAAATAAATAATATAAATAATATAAAAATAAGGATAATAAAAATTGGAAATATTTCGAAAAATGGATAAAATTTTAGCACGGACAGAAACCAAGTCTCCCTCGAGAGAGAGACTCACGAGAGTTCGAGCTTTCTCCACTAGACGTCACCTCACCGCGGGGGTTGTTCTTCGAAAGGGTTGAAGCGTATTGAGGCGACTTCACAAGTACTATTTCAAACTCGTTTGCATTTATTCTCTCCTTGTGAAAATATTTATCACTGATGAACCAAAAATAGGAAAATTATTTCAACCCTAGAAAAATAATTTTTAAATTCTTAATTACTTATTAAATCTTCGAGGGTTGAAATATTTTCCATTTCTTAAAAAGAAAAAAATACCGATATCTTCTTGACACACTTTTCTCTGTTCCGGAACAGACACGTTTTTTTTTTTTTTTTGTTATTTTTCCTTCGAACCAGGAAGAGAACTTCCACCCGCGATCACCCCTCAAGACAAATGTCTTCCTACGCAAAAGTAACGCTTATCTGCAAGCAAATCTGCCGGTCGGTTCGATTCAACCGAACCTGTAAATTTGCAAATGGTATACAAGTGGTACCTGTTTCGAGTGCGAGTGCAAGTATGTATATATTTTATATATATATTTATATACATACATGCAGGTATTTTTATATATGTATGCAGTTTGCACGAATTGTAAAGAAAGTTTCCCCGAGTATGTACATCCTGCAAGGAATCGGTTGGGTCTTGCAGTCCAGCTGCCGATCGGCATCAAGGGGAAATCGAGATCGGGATTGGGATCTCTTTGAGTCAAAAGCCACCCACCTCTCCTCTTATGTACATATATACTTTGTTTCACTGAACCCTCTCGATTCTCACCTGTTTTTTTCCCTCCCGGACGCATATCATGTGTATAGAAACTATATATATATATGTATATACTCCGGAATACTCGTTCATTTGTAATTTAAAGTGGCCTATGCTCGATTATCCAATACTTCCTACATACTTATTTAATCCCCCTCCGCAAAACAATTGCCTTTTCAAGTAAGGCATATCGCGAATTTCTTCGCTTCAGAGCAGCCTGCTTGCGTGGACCGGAAGTGTTCTCCCTTTCCCTTTTCTTAACGATCATTCAATGCCTCCAACTCCCACAATTTTTCCTCCTTGACAGTCGACTTTGCTTTTCAATTTCTAATCCAGATTTTATTGACTTTTTTTCAATTTGCATGCCTAAAGAAAGAAACTTTTATCGGATGGAAAACATAAGATTTTTGGTTTTAATTTGCAATATTTTTGCGAGAAAATTTTTTATCATGAGATAATTTCCAGAAAGTTGGACCAGATTTGGGTCAGATGAGCTACTCGGGTCGGGTCAGGCGTTACAAACCAAATTTTGGCCGCATGGGGCCAAAGAGCCTCAAAAATAACTTCCTAGGTTCTTATTCAACTATTCTTATTTCAATCAAAGTTTGCTCTATATTTAAAACAGGGCTTTAGTAAGGACCTAGCCAGTTTTCATACATTCCCGTGCAGAAATTGCCCCACTTCTTCCTATTTAAAATAGGGCTCTGACAAGGGCCTTGCAAGAAACTAGGAAAACTAGTTAGACCCTTGCTAAAGCCCTATTTCAAGTAGGGCCAAATGGGGCAATTTCTGCACGGGTTCTTTGAAGGTGAGGAAAACTAGCAAGGGCCTTACTGAAGCCTATTTAAAATAGGGCTCTGACAAGGGCCTTGCAAGAAACTAGGAAAACTAGTTAGACCCTTGCTAAAGCCCTATTTCAAGTAGGGCCAAATGGGGCAATTTCTGCACGGGTTCTTTGAAGGTGAGTAAAACTAGCTAGGGCCTTACTAAAGCCTATATTTAAATATAGAGCAAACTGATTGAAATAAGAATAGAAATAACCTAGGAAGTTATTTTTGAGGCTCTTTAATTTGGCCCCAACCAAAATCTGGTTTGTAACGCCTGACCCGAAACTGGTCCAACTTTCTGAAAAATTAGCTCATGATAAAAAATTTTGCCGCAAGAAAATTGCAATTTAAAACCGAAAAAATCTTAGTTTGAGATATTTTCTTTCCAAGTTTGCAAATTCTGCGTGGAAATAAGGCATGAATTTCTGTCGTGCGTCACATATTCACCACACCTACACTCGGCAAAGGGTCGGCACTTACAATTTTTTCCACTGTCTCATTGGTTAATTTTTTTCACAGCACGATCCACCCTCTGTGCGCGTTATACTTTACTGGGTTGGGTCGAGTTTCATCAAACTTTTTTTTCCTTCCACACTTTGAAAAGAATAGAGGGGTGTGTTACGCGCACGAGTATATTATATAGAGGGACAAAAGGTATTAGTATAGGGAAAAAGAAAGAAAAAAGAAAAGGGTCACCCCCACTCTGACGGAGCGTACACACGTGGCGGACACGTGGAAAAAAACGAAGGGGGTGGAAAAAAAGCGAGAGGCGAGTGCGCGTAGGAGCAAAGGAGAAAAGAAAGAGGAATGGAGAAGAGAGAGAGAAAGAGAGAGAGAGAGTGAGAAAGTGTGGTGAGGGTGAAAGATAGGGAGGGAGAGAAGTCGAGTGGATAGTGGAGTGGTGAGTCGAGTAGAGGGGAGAGACGTTGAGGGATGGTCGCGCCGGTGGGGTCATATCACGTTAGATGAGAGTCATACTAGGGGAGGGTTGAAGAGAGCGAGATGGAAGTTAGGAAGGCGAGAATGCGTAAGACGAGAAGATGACCAGCACCCTCCCACACCCTCTCTTTCTCTCCGGACAGATATCTCTTCCCTCCAGGCAGTAAAGTGACCATCGTGTCTCGGACGTGTTATACAAAGTCGATGTCCTCGTCGAGGTCGATGCTACGACCTTCTCGCCTTGTTAACATTGGTTCGGTCACTGCGAACCTAAGAGCACCTCTTTTGTCTTGATCGTGATATACTTGTCCCCCGCGTGTGTATATATATACATATCAAGAAGATGGAATAATCCACATGAGAAATTGGAATGGGGTCGAGAGAGTACCTCTCCCCCATTCAATTGGTTAGTCACGCATGTGTTGCCACACCGGGGTCCATTTTTAAATAGTCCCCCACTTTTTTTTTTGATTACACCACCCTCTTACATAACTGCCTAGTAACCCCCTTTGGCAATTTTTTCGGCTACTATAGTCGATCTTACCGATTCGTGACGAGCGCACGTCAAGAGACGATAAACCCAAAAAAAAGAAACAAAAAAGAAAAAACCCAAGAGAGGAAAAGTGACCCAAGGCAAGTGTGGATTAAGAAAAGAGTGAAATGTGTCATTAAGGGGAAAAGTCCGGTTCTTAACCCTCCTTCGCCGGCTCGTTACACCCCACTCTTTCCGCAACCCCTTAGATGTTGCCCTGTTCTGGTAGGCAGTCAGCTTCCACCTACGCGCGGGGGGTGCGCGTCGAAGGAATAATAGTGGGAGCAAAGGAAAAGAGGGGTTGACATGAAAACTCCTGTCCGCCGGTTTTAGAATTCAGTTTTTCATTCTCGCGTGAATTTTCGAATGGTGACTTATTGTCAGTCGGTTTTGGCAAAGGGTCGATTCTGTAATTTAAGGCCCCGGGCTCGGGCCCGGCTGGCCTGAAATATTTCCATCATTATCATCATTGCATAATATATAAATTAGTGATGCGACAATGTGGGGAAATTCCTTCTGATGAACTCAGGCACAAGTTTGTGCTTGGGTCAGAATTTTCGCGACCGCGCGCACCACCTAAGACAACGCCCCTACCCGACGCGTTCTTTAAGGCACGGGGGGTGGCTTTTAGTCAGACGCACGCGGTCTGAGACGCGCGCCACCACCGGGCCACGGAGAAGGACTTAGCATTTCTCGCGAGTCGCGAACCCGAGTCAGTTCGGTTCCTTCTCCGTCAAGGACTCGAACGCGGAAGAGGAAAAGAAGCTTTTTCTCTTTGGAGACCGTCGTCGTCGTTTGCAGTTCGCGCCGTCATTAAACAAATAAGGGTCCTCCAGTCTTGAGGAAGTGATGCAAGACTGACATAAAATACCCTCAAGTATCGCGATACCGCGCTTACCGATCTCATATTGGAAACAATCTTCTAGTCAAATCGCCATTTGGATTTTTTTCCACTTTTTTGCAATAAAAAATAAGTCTTTAAGAAAGTTATCTTAGACATTGAATCTGGTACCGTTGATGGGGTCTTCTCCTACCGTTACCACAACTCGACACCAAAAGGATAAATTTAAGGTGGAACCAACTGGATCTAAATTAGTGATATTTTTTTTTTTTTTTTTGAATATATTTTTGAATTCACAAAGTGTTGAATAAATATGAACTTTTTGGTACATTTCATTTATTTGTTTAGATTTATGCTTTACCCCTTCTTTTGTCCAGTCACAACCCCCCTCCAAACCGAAAGGACTGACATGCCCTGTACGTCAAGCTGGCCTCTCGCAGGATCAGCCACCAGTTCATTCGATTCTTATCAAGCCGGATATCAAGTGCCTTTCACGAAAATCCCCTCCCTGCCCCCGTACCTGAAACAATGTGTAATTTCTTTTTTCAAGAAAAAGGTACATTTCACACGTGTCATTTAATTGTCCTGCGGGGGTGAAAATATAAATTATTCCCATTTCTCCAAATCTTATTTGGAAGTCCAAAATATGTCATGTTGACAGTCACTTGACTGGTAACAAGTTTATCATTCATGTTTATGTCTTCTATTAATAGTTCCAAGTTATACTTGGAAGATGCATAACAGACCTAACCATCTGAAGGTCAAGTCTATAGCAGCCCTAGTTTTACTGGACTATTTGAGAATTTCTTGCTGAGGCGTTGAAAATTATTCCTCTTCTGCCTTTATTTATTTTCAAAAAAAAAGATTTCTCCACTTTTCCTTTATTTTTATCTTAATCTTTCTCACATTTCAGACCTGCTTCTCAGTCAGTTCTTCCTTTGGTCCTAGAACTCTTCTTGCAGTTCTTAACTGTAACTTCTTCCTTAATTATTTCTTTCTTAGCTCCTTGAAATTTGACACAAATTGGAAAAATTGAACATTTCCATTAGTAATATGTGACATATTAAATGGAGGGGAAAATTTTATTTTACAAATAGTGGATGAAAGAACTTTGGAAAATTGATCTTTGCATCGCGGAGAAATCTGACATTTGCCTTATACGATTGATTGAAATGACGACCAAGGGACTACTTTAATTTTACAACAGAGTCGATAGTCGTTCCCTTTTACATTTACCTGAATGAGTTTTTCTCATTGTCTTTTTCCTATTTCCTCCCTTGTGACGTGTGCATCGAAAGCTTCTGCCGCGTTGCGACGGTACGAGACGTTTGTCGTTCCCGCATACCTACCCTCGTTGCCGCTAAATTACCATATATAACCAAACATAAAACATTGATGACGTGGAAAAAAAGAGAGAGAGAGAGAAAGTGTGAACACAGAAAAGAATATAATACACAAGTGAAGTGGAATTAATATTTAAAAATGAAATATCGAGAAACTGGAAACTTTTTCTATAGAATCAATTTGACAGTGACAAGTGCTTAAACTGTGAAAAAGATGTTTTAATTGCATTCTCGTCACTTTTAGCGTTCAATTTAAAAATGTTTTTCTCTTTTTCATTTATTTGAGAGAAAAAAAAATTCTTTCTCCCCTTAATGGAGAAAGATTCTAACATTTTGATCCAATCATACTTGATCAAGAAATTGATCCAATAGTTCCGTAATTTCTAAACTTCTATTTTTTCTAATTTTATGATTTCATCTAATGTCAATTCATTCAGTGTCAATTTGTAATTGTAATAACTAAAAGATGTAATTTCATTTTAAATATTAATTCTTCAAACTCATTAAGAATTCAACGTTTATCTCTCTGGAATAATCGCTATACTGAAAAGCAGGCTGAAAAGCAAGCTAAAAAGCAAGCTAAAAAGCAAGCTAAAAAGCAAAGCTAAAAAGCAAAGCTAAAAAGTGAAAATGTCCTTGGCAGAAATTCAATTGAATTCTATTTTGAAAAGCCTACTGCGATTAAGGAAATAACGTGCTTGACAACTTTTTTTTAGCCAATACGCTATCATGAACAATCAGCCATTGTCATTTTTCCCATTTCCCCTTATTATAATACCGAAGCAGAGAAAATAGTGCGAAAATAGGCCGTGCAAGTGAATTGGATCCATTTGTGACCCCTCTCATAATCGATATATGAAAAAATTATGAATCTTAGAAAAATGTGAGAGTCAAAAGTTTAGAAGTGCAACAGCAAGATTTCAAAATTAACAGAAACTGTTTCAAACTTTTTCGAAAAAAAAAATCTTCAAGTGGGAAGACAGTGATAAATTTTTATTTTTCTCAGTGAAATAAAGAAAAAAAGAAACGTTCCGTGAAAATTGTTTTAATTTGATCGAAAATAATTCCATGAAAAATGTGCATATAATTTCCAAGGAATAATGTTCTTTTTGCAAATTGAGAGTGATCCTGCTTGAAGAGCAAAATCGAAAAGTGTTGAATAGTTTCTGTACCCCTTTCACCCCCCAAGTAATGTAAACTGAATCTCTCAATTTAGTGTTTTGTGTCATTGTCGCGATGAGAATAAAAAATTTGTGTATTATACCTTGACACGAAATCTGGATGAAGCCATGAGATAATCTTGAACGAGTTTCTATTTTGTGATTTCAGCTTGGAGCGGGAGACGCGTTGCAGCGAGAAATTCCCGCGCAGGAGAGGAAGACTGGACAAAGTGGAAGAAGCAGAATAAGACAAGAGAGGAAAAATAGGAGAGTAGGAAAGCGGAAGAAGATCGGTTGGAAGCGGGTTTAAAGTGAAATGAAATCTGGATAATAATACTCATCAGAGGAGAAGGAGAAGAAGAAGAAGAAGAAGAAAAAGAAGAGAGAGAGATAGAGAGAGAGAGCAGGAAGAATAGTGGAAAAGGATTAGAAGAAAAGTAAGTGGATGAGCAAGAACACGAGAAGAAAGCGGAAGACCAAGAAGAAGAAGAAGGAAAACACCGAGAGGAAAAACGGTTGGAGAACCCGCGCCGCATAAATTTATATTTCAGTGTGTTCAAAAAACGAGTGTACCTAAGTGCAATATTAATTAAAACCTACTCTAAACGATAATAAGCAACTACTACTATTTACCATCGGCGATCGGTACGACGCGGTAATCGATAATCGATAAATCTTTTCAAGATTAACACTAGAGTCGCATTTTTTTTTTTCGAGAAGAAGTCAACGGACAAAAATAGGACAAAGAAGGAAGGTTTAGAAGAAGTGAAGAAAATCTATAAGGAGTGCTCTCGTCCCGCTGATGAAAATACCAAGATCATAACTCAGTGGATTAGAAAAAAGTCCGCAGATAAACACAATTACACGTACAATTCACAAACACATATACACGAACTAACAAAACGGGGCTATACTCAGGGCAAAACGGGACGAGCAGTATCATCCAGTGTGAGATTTTTTCGAAGAGAATCTTCGACCTCCAACCGAGTCGAGTCCGTGAACCTTCGTCTCGTTCACACCGTCCGGGCTGGGCAATCCTGAATTTTAACCTGAACTTAAGTGTACGATAGACTATAAGTAGATAGAAGAAGAAATAAGATATTCGAAAAATTTTCGATCGCGCGCATTTAAATTTGAAGAAAAGAAAAAACACTACAGACAATACATTACACTAAGATAATTTGTACATATAAATATAATCAGACAAACACAGAACAAGACAAAAGGGGGACAGGAAAGAAAATAAGTTCGACTTGGGTGAGATCATAAGTTGAAAGTTTGATGAACCAAAAAATTACGGTTTGGTGCAGACAGCACGTGGCGCGAAACTGACGTCTAACGTGTCGTCGTAAGTCGACGAGAAATCTGTGGAATCAGCTCGAGGCGAGTGACGGCGGCAAGCGCGGACGTGTGCCCGTCGTCGAGCTGCTTACCGAAAGGTGTGCGAAAAATCGGGCAAGCTGCGCCGGAAGGGGGTAGCCCGGGCTTCGCGCGAAGGCCTCAAGATTTCGGACGCGACGGCGGCCCTAGACCTGCGCGCCCAAACGCAAGCCCAACCGGACTTTGGCCTGGAGCAACCACACCATCATCATCATCAGCAGCAACAACAAAATCAACAAACGCACCAACAGAACCAAAATCCGGAGGCGAGGCCTCTTCACCTTCATCATCAGCATCATCAACATCATCTCCAACATCACCCGATCAATCATCATCACTCTGGCGATTCGGGGGGTGGGATAGGTGTACCAGGAGGAGGAGGAGGCGGTGGTGCTGGTGGTGGCGGTGGCGGAGGAAATCACCGTCCCGGGTCCGAGACCGATACAAGGCCCACAAGAATCGACGACGAGGAAGACATCACCGAGAGGGAGGACGAGGAGGAAGACGAGGATCCTTGCACATCACCAGAGCCGGATCTCGATCCGGTACCAGAACCAATGGAGGTGCAAGCATCAGCGGTGTCCGCTGCTGCGGCAAACCTTCACGCCTTGCGACAACATGTTTTCAAAATGTCCGACTACTGGCAACAACCCCAAAGAGGACCGCCTCAACATTCACCAGGACTGCAGCACAGTCCTCTTCAGAATTCAACCCAACAGACCCAGCACACTCAGCAGCAGACGAATCTGCACAGTCCTTTGGGGCAATCGCAGCAGCAGCAGCAGCAGCAAACACCACAACCACAACAACAACAGCAGCAGCAACAGTCCCAACAAACACAAGCTACTGCCTCACAGAGTCAACAAACAAACAACTCGATAACTCAAAATTCCACCGCCATGCAACAGCCAATAATGATGAATCAATCCCAAGGAGCTCAACATCAGTCTTCCCCATCGCCCACATCACCGTCTCCTCAAGCTGATCATCAAAATTCCATCAACACTTGCATGGTGCAAAGTTTGCACAGTTTCGCCCAGGCGCAAGTCCAAGCGAAAGCACAACAAACAATGTCACAGGCCTCAAGTCCCACACTCACCGTCCAAGCTGTGCAGGCTGCTCAAGCTATTAATCAAAATTTAGGCCAAGCACTGACCCAGGCCCTTCAGCAAAATATGCAGCAGAGTCTCGGCCAAACGCTGCAGCACAATCTTGCTCAAAGTCTCACGCCAAGTTTATCACCTCAACAGCAGCAGCAGCTATTAAATCAGCCGCAAAATTTGAGTCAAAGTCAAACACTACAGCAGAATATGCAAAATCAAGTGCAAAATTTATCACAACAGCAAGCGCAAAATCTAACTCAAAGTTTAAATCATCAAACAATGCAGCAGCAGGCACAAAATTTGAGTCAAACAATGCCGCAAAATTTACAACAACAAGTGCAAAATTTGAGTCAAAATATGCAACAACAGGCGCTTAATATGGCAAATTCAATTAGCCAAAATGGTGGTCTGAGTGGCATGAACGTTACGGGGAATCAACAGCAGAATACGCAGAATTCAATGCTGAGTCCTGGTGCAGGCAGTCAGGATTCTCACGATGTCACACTATCCGAGAAATTGATGAATGAACTCCAGGTGAGTGATAATTGTATAATTATTCTCAATTTCAAACTTCAATTTTAAGAAATTATATTAAACATACATATAAATTTGTTCCTTTTTCGGGAATTTGAGAATTTCATTCTGCATGTATAAGTCAGGATTTAATATTTCATAATCACGTGATACGTACTTGGTGTTCATTCACGAAATTCGGATAATTTCGTTACACTAATCAGATCAGAGATCATTGTCTTACAGAAATTAATTATTTATCATTAGAGGAATTTTTCTCCTCTTTTGGAAATTATAATTCCAATTTCAAAGTCAATTGATTATTACTATCTCTATTAATATTATTGCACAAAAAAAATTTTTTTTCAGTTGTAAGTTAAAATTTATGTTTGGATTTAAGTTCAGATTTTCTCAAAATCAAGATTTTTTGATCGTATTGAAATAATCACTAAATCTGTAAAATAAAATTTTGTACTTTGTCCTGCGAAAATTTCTCGTCCAAAGTTGTACAACTGTCTAGTATAAAAAATCAAAATTTGTACTTAAAATTGAGCAAAGACAAAGTTTTTATTCCAAAGTATTCAAGATTCTTAGTATAACTTTTACTACGAAGTACAAAATTTGATAAAATTTGGCAAAGAATTAGTACAAAAATATTTGTATACAAGGGAAAAATTTGCAAACTTTGAATTCTAAAGAACAAAATTGTCAAAATTTGCCAACGTCTAAAAAATTTTACACTCAAAAAAGAAAAAATTGTCAAACTTTCATCTTGAATGTGATAAAATTGGCCAATTTCGTACTAAAAATTCAAAATATGGAAAATTTAACTCACAAATGCAAAAATGGTCCAAATTTAAACTCTAAAATCCAAAATTGGGCAAACTGATATTCATAAGTTCAAAATTTCTCCACCAAAAAACAAAATTGACCAAATTTAAAGAGAAAAAAAAATACAAATTTGTATTGGAATTTACAAAATCGACAAAATTTGCAGTAAAAAATTGTCCAACTTTGTAAAAAAAATTCAAAGCATGCAAAATATTAACTCAGAAGGTGAAAAATTAGAACTCCACAGTTAAAAAATTTTTATACAAAATCTGTGTACACTAAAAAGTGCAAAATTGGCCAAATTTGAATTCGAAAGTACTAAAATTCGTCAAATTTGTCCTCCAAAGAAAAAAAAAATTGGCCAACTTTGTATTAAAAAAATTGAAAACTTGCAAAATATCAACTTAAATTGTGGAAAATTCGAATTCCAAAGTAAAAAAGGGCAAAATAGGCCAAATTTCAATTGCAAAGTACTAAAATTCGTCAAATTTGTTCTCCAAAGTAAAAAATTGACCAAATTTGCATAAAAAATAATTGAAAACTTGCAAAATCAACTCAAAGTTTGGAAAATTCTAATTCCAAAGTAAAAAAGGGCAAATTTTGCCAAATTTCAATTGCAAA
>JUFY01032568.1:0-22524 GCA_001855655.1 Leptopilina clavipes
TTTTTAACATAAGAAATTCTTAAACATTATGGCTCTAAAAATAATATTGTTTTAGTTAGATTATCCTAAAGCGTTATTTTTCGAAAAGTTTACAAATAAGCAAAGAAGAATACGGGAAAATCGCTGTATAATATAAAATTATTAAGATTTTCCTGTTGATGAAATGTAACAATAAGGAACCAATTTAATATGAATAACATTATGAATTTATATAATTACTTTTATTTACATGTATGTACAGTCATTAGTATTGTCAGTCCACCACTTTTTTTGTTAATAATTAAAGAACAATTTTTAATATAAAAAATACGTATAAAATAAAAAAATTTTTAATTTTATTTCCTGAGTGCTGCCAAAATTTTTAAATGGTTGACACATAAAATGGAGTTGAATAATTAAAAAGTTAGAAAAAATTTTTTTTAAATACCTATAATAATATAGTATATTGTGCAACGAGTGGAGAACAAGGGCGATTTCTCGCGAGCTCGAAGTTTGCTGCGCGAGCGTAGCGAGAGCAGCAATCGAGCGAGCGAAAATCGCTGTTCTCCACGAATTGCACTCGATACTTTGTCCAACAACTGTAAAAAATATTTTATTAATATTAAATTTGTTTTTATATGGTTTTGTTGACTTTTTCGGTAAGGGTGGTACAAAATATGCTAGTCGCTTGGTCATTGTAGGAATGAGTGGCACTGTGAGGATAATAGTCAGTTTAGTATATAAAATATACGTATAATTTATATACGTGTATATTTTATATGCGTATAAAAAATATGCGTATATAAATTATACGTATATTTTATACACGCATATAAATTATACGTATATTTTATATGCGTATATAAATTACACGTATATATTTTATACACGCATATAAAATATACACGTACATAAAATATACACACATATAATATATACACGTATATAAAATATACACATATATAAAATATACACTATAAAATATACGTATATAATCTATACATACACATATATGTATACCCTAGACTCATTCCTCCACTGGCCAAACCACCAGTGGAGGAAAGTACTACTTTTCTCCACTGGTGCCTATCGTACAATAGTTCAATTTCACTGCAGGCGTTGGACAAAAATCTTTATTTTTTTTTAATTCAAAAAAAGGAATTTAATTTAAAAAAAGGAAGTAAAATTCAAAAAAAAAAAATTTGAATTAATTTTATTTACAATAATATTTATAATAATAATTTTATTTGAAATAATTTTTTTTTTAAATCTACCTTCGATAAATATTTTCTCCATGTAACAGAAAATTTCCAAATTCTTTGAATGCTCATCGATTATCGATATCAAAAGTAAATCACCAACTGCCGGAGGAATAACATCCGGTGCTATTGGTACATAAATTTTCACATATAAAGGCACTAGGAAGAAGTTTGTGTCTTTAATTTTTATTTTCTGACCAATATCCTCAAGCATACGGCATTTAGGAAAACTGCATAGAAAGAAAATGTTTTTTTTTATATTAAAATTTTTAATCGACAAAAAGAAATGTGACGCGCTATGAAGAAAGCGACCTTAGAAGCAAAATATTTTAGGTTATTTTTGTAATTTTTGAAGTGAAAATACAGAAAGAGGATCAATTAATATAAAAACCATTGATTTTTGTCTTGAATACATTCGAAACGTTCAATCTGATTTCGATTTTATGTAATTAAAAAGGAACTTTTAATCAAGATAAATCTATATTACAATAACATAACCTATAATTCGTTTGCTTCTTATGTCACTTTCTTCATAGCGCGTCACAAATATTTCTTGAAAATTAATTTTAGAAGTACTAAATTACACCGAAATGATAATTTTAAACCCAGAAGCAAAAAATGAAAATCTGTAATGTCAAAATTAATTTCAGTTCAGGAATATTAAGAGAAAATTATTCATAAACTAATCATTTTTTTTCTCAAATTGAATTAAATTTTTTACAAACGTAAATTTACTTTAGGTAAGAAATATTTTTTCAGAATTTAAAATAAATTATTTCGAAGATAAATAAACTTAAAAAAAAGGAACTAATTATCAAAATGGGGGAAAAACTGTGATGTGCCTAATATTTGTATTTCCCTATTAATTAAAAAAAAAATAGAATCCGAAACAAATATTCCAAACGGAAATAATTTTTTCTGAATTAGCATTACGTACCTCCCGACTTCTGGGCTCATAGCGTCAAATGCTTCTCGTATTTGTAAGGAAAGTACATAGAGAACCATTTTGTAAAGTGTATTCTTGTAATCCTCATAATTGGAATAATTTTTCGAAATTGGATTTACAATACTTAGTTCTGGAATTTTTTGATGAGTCTGAGAAAATAAATACAAGCATAACAATTATTTGCTAATAACGAAGTTAATATTCTGTTTTTTTACATTCTCATCACATGAGAAGGTATTTAATTTAGAATAATATTAATTTTATTAGTTAATATGTATCTAGTTAGTCCACCAAATTCTAAGTTTTAAAAGTTGCTCAATACAATTTGTATTCTAAACTTTTGTTTTATAAATTTTTATTTAAAAAAAATATCAATTATAAAATGAAAATAATATTCAAAAATTGATTCAATTTTTTAATTATTAAGTTTTACAATTAAATTTTCAACTAAAGTTTTGGACTCGAAATTTTCTTTTAATAAATAAAATTGGGCTTTTCTTGCAGTCTACGAACTTGTGAATTACTAGCTTCACTAAACTTAAAGCACGCAGCCAATCTCACAGTGGTAGCACGCCAATGCTAAATTTATGTACTAATAAGGCGAACTTTTTGTCACTGCCAACAGATGCGCTAGTGTTCCCCTATGCTATAACATAGGGGAACACTAGCGCATCTGTTGGCAGTGACAAAAAGCTCGCATTATTAGTGTACATAAATTTAGTATTGGCGTGCCACCACTGTGGCCAATCTGTCCGCCGTCTTACAAACTCTTCTTATGTAGTCATAATCTAGACATCGATGACACCTAGTGACCATACTCTCTTCCTAATCGGGTACGACGTAAAGCCTATCTTAAAGTGACCCTATCTTTGAATTATCTTAAGGAGAGATATACATCTCATAACCGGAAAAAGGTAATTTTTATTAGGTTATGTATGGTCACCATCCTTCTTCATAAAAAAATTTGGAAATATTCTATCAGGAAGAATTAGAAAGGAAATTAACACGAATATTATTCGGAAGGTTGTTCTGGAGACTTGGAAGAGAAGCAGAGGTTCTAGTAGTAGCCCGGAAGGGACGAAGAAGGTAAAAAATCATAAAGAGGAAGTGCCTCAAATTAAAATCGGTAGCAAAGGCGCCGGTAAAGCCTAAGCCAAGACACACCGATAAATAAATAGAAGAGGTTGACGACTCGATCAAGTATGATCTTTAAGGTCGCAGAGTATATTTATATAAGGAGGTTCTTAAACACCGTAGAAACTTAATTGTCTAGCGATGATCCGCCCTTAGAAACCGTTTCCTGAAAGTTGAAATTAACTTGAGTGCAAACTTCGAAATGTTTAGTTGCGGAGCTCATAAAACTTTAAGTAACTCTTTAAATGTCCAATGTTTTTTAATGTTCAGCCAACTTTTGCGTCAAACATTGAAAAAACATTATATGGGAATTTAAAGAATTATTTAAAGTTTTATGAGCTTTGCAACTTAATATTTCGAAGTTTGCAATCAAGTTAATTTCAACTTTTAGGAAACTTTCGGTGCTGTGTGGGCTTATAGGTCTAAGCAGAATAAAACGGGAAGCGAACGCAAGCATGAGATAGAAAAGGACAGAAATATCGTCTGTCCTTTTCTATCTCTTGCTTTGCGTTCGCTTCCCGTTTTATTCTGCTTAGGACTTAAACCTCAAGAATAGTTAACTATGAATCAACCTACGAGTGCGACAGAGACACTCTGATGCGCCTCACTCACCCACACTTACCCCTGATTCATTATGTTGAGTCCACAATAAACTATTTCTTAAGCGATGTATAGCCAATGCATAGATTTACATTATTTTCTTTTTGACAGCTGTGCATTGGCTATGCATCGCTTAAGAAATAGTTGTCTATTGTGGATTAAACCTTACACGTTATAATATATTTTTTTATAAGGGCTTTCGTTCAACATTTACAGATAGAGTCGCCTTCATAACTGACATTAATCCAACTTCGTACTTTCAAATTGTACTTTCACTGTTGCTACTAAACTGATTATAGACGTTCTCCCTCTTTTCTCTTGTGTTTAAATCTAAGGCTGTGTTTACATGACTGCATTTGAAAGTATAAGTCCGTCTTTCTTTCTCTCATTGTAGAACGTAAAACGCAGTCATGCAAACACAACCTAACCTTTCCACGATGACCTGTGATATTGCAAGAAATTATGCGCCTTTACAATCCGTGCACGCTTGAGCATCAGCCAAATGACAAGCGTTGAAATTTCCCCTTTCATGTTCACCCACATAAGTTCAGAAATTGACTGAGAATTTCCAGAGCAAAACGCTGTCACCTTGAGGATCTAAAAACTTTTAGGTGAGTGAATGCTGCTTTAATTAGAAAAATGTCGACATAGAGAATGTTAGAGACGAAATTTACCTGTAAGTTTCAGGTAATTTTCGTTTTAAACCTTCTTTCACATATTGCGCACTACAGTAGCATTGAATCGGCCAAAAATTTTTAGGCTAAATCCATAATAGGGTTTTTTATGTCCTTATGTTGAACATAACATAAAAATACAAAGAAATCTATGAAATCTATTGTATTTCTATGTTATGTTCGACGTAGGCACATAAAGGCTGTGTCCACAATAGACTCTTTTTATGTCCTTACGTCGAACATAACATAAAAATACACTAGATTTAATAGATTTCCTTGTATTTTTATGTTATGTTATGTTCGATGTAAGGACATAAAAAGAGCCTATTGTGGACACAGCCTTAGGTTCCGTAGTTGACAGTGTTATGCTCTGGAAATGCTTTGTCAGTTTCTGGTGCTGTGCACACATTGAACATATTCAACTTAAGGCTGTGTCTACAAGAGGCTCTTTTTATGTCCTTACGTCGAACATAACATAAAAATACAATGAAATCTATTGTATTTTTATGTTATGTTCGACGTAAGGACATAAGAAGAGCCTATTGTGGACCCAGCCTTAGTGAAATAGTGAACTATTCTTTGATTCTATTTTTGCTGTTTGGATGTTCTTTAGTGAAAAGCCCCGCCACCATGACAATTTATTTTTTTAAAAATAAATTCGTTATTTTCGAAAATAATAATAAAAAAAACCGTTAGTGTCAAAATTCCCTCCTTTGTAAAACTAACCAATGTTAATATTAATATTAAGAAATATTTATCTAGCAATGTTAGTGTTACTACGGAAAATGTTATTGATTAGTTGCAAGCTAGTTACCAAACTAAAGAATCTCCTCTAATTTCTCACATTCTTAAAATTTTAAAAATTATATAAATGCAATCAATGTTTCTCACTGAGAAACACGAGACAATTTACCTTAAAAACTACAGGACTCCAAGTGAAAACTTTCATCAACATTTCATCACCCAAGTCCTCGGATTCGAATTGTTTCGGAAGTAGCTTTTCAACCTTAACAACTTTAGGTTTCAGGTGAACATTTTCTTTCACTTTTTCCCTTATTGTCCTATGCTTATCCCCTCTATCCCTCTGCTCTTTTTCTCTGATGACTTTCTGTTCCTTCCCATGTCTCTCTCTTTTCTGTTCTTTCAAATTATTCTGATTAGACTTGTGAACTTGATTCTTTATCTTCTCCTTACTTTTCTCCATTCCTGTTTTTAAATTTTCTCCTTTATTTTCAACCGATTTCTTATTCAACTTGTCCCTAAGATCCTTGGACACTTCAACACTGCTGCCCGCATTTGGCAAATCATCCACCGATGATGTCCCATGATCTTCAGTCGATTGTGTCTCGCCAGTCGTAGTTTCTCCCACTCCAGGCATATTCATCGGGAAGGTCATTGAGAAGGATGAATTCATTCTAGGATCCAAGGTCTGACCAGCACTGTAAGGAAACTGATAACCCGGATAATAACCAGGCATGTAATAGAAATTATTCCCCCCGCCTGGAAATTGATACGGAGGCGGGACAGAAGTTGGAATTTGATTTGGAATCAAGTTTGGAACCGAACCCGGAATCAAATTCGGAACTGTACCCGGAATCAAGTTTGGAACCGAACCCGGAATCAAATTCGGAACTGTACCCGGAATCAAAGGTGGAACTGTACCCGGAATCAAGTTCGGAACTGTACCCGGAATCAAAGGTGGAACTGTACCCGGAATCAAATTCGGAACCGAACCCGGAATCAAAGGTGGAACTGTACCCGAAATCGTTGGAGGATTTTTCCTCGCTAATCGAGGATCAGTCGGTAAATTACCAGCAACTTGGGGTCGAAGTCCCTGTGGTTGTGTTCTCAGTTCATTGAAAATCGGCGTCGCTGTTTCGCTTCTATTTCCCTTTGGCGGATTTTCGTTTCTGAAGTTTCCACTTCTTGGAATTTGTGTTCCATTTCTGTATTGTCGGAAAGTCGTCAGCGGAACTGTGCCACTTGTTTGATTTCCCGTCTTCTCCTTCGCCGGTGGTCTTGTATCAAGATCCTTTTTCTTGTTTCTGTACTCTTCCAAACCAATTTTCTTCTTTTCGATTGGTTTATTGATCGGATTTCTCACAGTGGTGAATCTCTCCCTTGTTTCGGGGAATTCATCATCAACGAGTACTCTCGCTCCGGTGTAATTACGAACAATTGGATTAATTCTCAAATCCGCGGGATCAGTTTCTACAGTTGGTTCGGGAAATTCTTGGTCAATACTTGCAGCAATGGAAGTGCGAAATCTTGAATTTTCCGAATCTTTATCAGTAGTTGGCGGTGGATTTTCGTGTTGGAGATTATTTGTCGATTGATTGGGTGCAACTAGAGTTGATTCTGCGAATCTGGATGAATCCCTCTGGGAATTAATTTGCTTAGAGGGAATTTCCCTTCTTTCCGGTCTTGGTTCCTTGGTTCTTTTCTCATCTTTCCTCTTTCTTCTTCCTTCGGAATCTTCTCTTCTCTTTTCCCCACTTCTAGATTCCTTGGTTCCCTTCTCGCCTCTAAAATCCCGTCTACTTTCTCTGTCTACTTTCTCCCTGGTCCCTTTTCTATTCTTATCGTTCTCTCTTTCCCCGCTTCTTCTTTCCTTACTTTTGTCCCCTTTTTCTCGCCTTTTGTCATTACTGTCCCTTTCCTTCCTTGACGAACTTCGGCTAAATTTATCCCGTTTAGATTTTTCACTTGCATTCGATGACGAACTTCTGTTAGATTTATCTCGATGAGATTTAACACGTTGAGATTTATCTAGACTAGATTTTCCACCCACGCTCGATTTCTTCTCATTTGCGGAACTTTCAGTTGTTTTGTCAATCACAGTAATCATCGCAGTCACTTCACTTGATTCTGTTGATTTATTTCGAGATTCTAGAATCGAGTCTTCATAATTGTCAGTCGAGCAATCGCTACATTCTGTATCGCTAAATTCATGGGATGTATTCAAATCTCGATTGTCTAGGTCCGGTACTTGTTGATTTAGTTGAAAATTCTCCGAATATTGTTGCAATTGATTGTCAATGGGTTCTTGTTTAACGTTCGGAAAATCGGTTAAATCACATCGTCCTCTTTTCGAAAGTCTCGTGATGTAATTTTCCTCAATCTGTTGAAATTGATCGATATTTTCCTGTTTTACTCTAAAGTCGGTTAAATCGTCTTCCTCCCGTGTTCTTTTCCTTCCGATGTTGTTTACGTACTCGTTGTTGGTGAATACATTCATAGGATCGATCAATTCTTCCTTGACTCTTAATTCCCAATTGTCATTGTCTCCCCAAGGGGGATTTATTATATTCCGATTAACTGTAGCATCATCCCTGATTCGATTATCTTCCATTTGGATGTTAAACGACGAATTTATCATTTCCTCCTTGACTCTAATTTCCTCCGATGGTGAATAATTTGACTCAGGCTCGATTACTTGATCTCGAAGATCGCTTCGAATTCGAATTGACGTAAAATTCGACACTTGCGTATTTAATTCTATCGGTGGTTTTAAATCATGTTCCTCGATTTCAATGTCCATTTGATCTTCTAGAAATGGAATTTCACAGCTTGTTGGCGGACTAAAGAGATCAGCAACGGTCGAAGTCGCAGGGAATGTTGATAGGAGATTTTGATTTGGATCTAGTTCGCAATTTTTCTGAAGTTCCTTTTCAGAAGGAGAGAAACCTGAAGAGAATTGCTCTGACGCAAGAGAAGTTACGTTCACAATCGAAGGCATTTGAATTTCCACTTGTTCTTGCTTTATCCCTCCCGGTAGAATTTGATTTGCTCCTAATTCCTTCGCAAAAAGATTGATATTCGTTGGAGGAATATCCGGATTCTCGACTTTTACCCCCTGTTGAATTATTTCCAACCCGACGGAATGATTTTCGGCAAAAAATGTTAAATTCGTTGGGGGAATATCCGGATTCTCTGCTTTTATCTCAACCGGGTGGATTCGATTTCCTTCGGATAAATTATCATTCGCGAAGAAATTAACATTCGTTGGGGGAATATCAGGATTTTCCAGTTTTATCATTTCTTGGAGAATTCGATTTGCTTCCTGTTCAGATAAATTACCATTCGCGAAGAAATTTACATTCGTTGGGGGAATATCGGGATTTTCCAGTTTTATCATTCCCGGTAGAATTTGATTCGATTCTACCTGAGCTAAAGGATCTCCACTAAGAGAGTTTCTATTAGTTTCTAATTCTACCCTTCGATTGGATGTTAATTGAAACAGTGGATCCTCTTTTTCTGCAGCATTCTGAAGTGGATTTAAATCAGATAAGGGATCCTTGGCAAAAAATGTGAGATTCGTCGCCGGAATATCGGGATTTTCGACTTTTACCGGTACATTTTGCAATGGATCAAAATCAGTTGGCAATGGTAACATTGATGATGGAATTAATGTGGAAGAATAATTCACAGCTCTAGATGGAGGATTTGTCGATTTTTCGCTTTGTTTGTCCAATGAATGTTGCATTGCATCATCAGTGAAGGAAGAAATTTGAGAAAAGGAAGAAGGAACTTGTTGAGAACTGTGTACGGAATTTATCGCCGATCCCATAGCGTGTGTCAAATCTGTAATAATTAAATTTACCCAAAAAAAAGAATGAAAGAAAGAAAAAAGAGAAATTATATAATTCTGTAAAAGGTAATTAAATAACCAAAAGGGGAATTCTTTTAAAAATAATTAAAAATAGGCCAAAATTTACCATAATTTTTCAATGATAGTGAAGCTAATTTATTTTTTCTCCATATAGTTAAAAATTTTTAACTTACTGATTATTTTATCGGGTTCATTGTTTGTTGATAATGATGATGATGATAATATAACTTTCGACGTTTCTTCAAAAATTTCCATTTGATTTTCAATTGAGATTGGTTCCGATTTGATACAAATGCCATCTTGATATGTGAAATTATTTTTCGGTTCTTCATATTTCGCTTCGATTTGAGATTCTATTTCTTCAATTTTCTATAGACATATGCATTTTTTTTAATTGTTTAATTTCAATAGAATTTAAAATTAAAAAAAAAAATAACATTTAATTGAAAATTATTTTAATATTTGATGAAATAAATATTAAGAAGAATATTAAAAACAAAAACAAACAATTTTTAATAATAAGGAAGAAAATTTAAATATTTCGTATATTATTTTATTATATATTATATATTATATTATTTTCGTATATTTATTACCTTAATTAACAGTATATATTTATGATCTTTGCCAATTTTTACGATGTCGCCATTGTTTAAATATTCGATTTCGCCTACTCTTATTTCTTTGTCATTAACAAATAAAGATTTCCTAGCCTAAAAGCATAAAGTAAAATTTTATATCATTTTCTTATTTTAATTTTGTTCTAACATGGAAAAAAATAATAACAATAATAATAATTGTGACGCGTTATGAAGAAAGGGACCAAGGAATGAAATCATTTTTAGGTTATGTTTGTGTCAGTTTTACGTTGATTATACATTTTTTCTTAATTGTATAACAGTAAAATCAGTTTCTATTAAATATTTTGTATGTAATGAAGACTTAAACAGGTTTATATTAATAATAATTGATCTCCTTTGCACATTTTCATTTTAAAAATAAAAAACATAACCTAAAATATTTGCATTCCTAGGTCCCTTTCTTTATAACGTGTCACAATTATTGTTATTATTGTTATTACTATTTTATTATTATTATTAATACTGTTATTGTTGATGTTATTATTATTATTATTATTAATATTATTATTAATATTATTATTGTTGTTATTATTATGATTATTAATTATTATTAATATTAATAATAATAATTATTAATAATAATTAATTTTTATCAAATTTTGATTGTTAAATTAATATAATATAAATTATAAAAAAAAACTTACTGTCAGGATTTCAACGGATAATCCATTTTCATTGTGATGAAAGGCACAGTGATGTTTCGAGACAAATTTACCTTTTATTTTAAATGTATTGTCTGACTTACGTCCAATGGTATACTGAAAAATAAAAATTATAAAATCAGAAAAAAAATCGAAGGCTATAATATAATAATAAATAATAAAATAATTATATTTGCAAATATTTACCGATTTTTTTTCAGTTAATATTAATGGATTTTCACAAACTATTCCCGTCTCGTTTAGTAAATTTAACGAAATTTCCATTATGATTTTATATGTACGGGTACAATTTTAATTCAATTAATAGAGTTCCCATTTCCTAACTTTCCATCTTAATATTTCTTTACCTGAAATTAAAAAAATTTTCATAGGAGTTATAATTTGATTTATAAAAAAATTTATTTTAATTATATACATATATATTTTTTTTTTAATAAAAGAAAATTTTAGTTTGAGGTTATGTACGTGCGTAAAATACTTGACTAAAAATTAAGAGTGAAATGAGCGCGAGAGAGAAAAACTGCGATGTCTCTCTCACTATCTCTACTCTGGCGCTTGCGCTCCTTCTTCTAATGGAGCGTCCACAATAGGTGCAAAAGGCAAGTATCAAGTCCAAGTGCAAGTGCGATTCCTATACATACATTTAGCATGGGTTCGCACTTGCACTTCACTTGAAACTTGTCTTTTGCACCTATTGTGGACTCTCCATTAAGTATTTTAACTTATAGAGGTTTAACCCATTGACATAATCTCAAACTAAAAATTTGTTTTTAGCAACAAATAAAACTGTATAATTAAGAATGAATTCATCAAACTTAGGAAGATTCACTTTCAGTTGTACAATTTTAGAAAAAAAATTTTTTTGGACAAATTTTGCTGTTAAATAATAATTATAATTGTCGATAATAGTAAATAAATTATACCAGTATTACATTATTTTTAAACATCAATTTTTTACGAGGTGCTATAATTAAAAGTTAAAAATCTTTAAAAATTGTGCAAATTCGATTAATTATTTTAAAATATTTTTATATCCTTTATAGGTTAAGAATCAATTGATTTATATGTTTGGTAACGCTTCTAATATTAAAGTTTATTTATTATTCAATTCTTAATATTCAATAGTTTATTTATTATTCAATTCTTAATATTCAGTAGTTTATTAGTTTCCAAATGGTATCGTTTTTAAAAAAGTAGAAAATTTAAGGTTATGAAATAACACCTTGAATCTTGAAAGTCAATGACCTTCGATGGAAATGAAAATATGACATAAAAAACCGAATAACCGTGTTATATACCTGATTTAAACTTACATATAGTTTTGCGTCTCAACCCGAAGTTTATAGAGTAACCAAAACACTGATACGCAATTGTATGTATTTCCTTGAAACACTTGACAGTCTAAGTCCGAAGCCGATTTCAGAAAATGACTACAAAAGATTTAACAAGTTTCAAGATTTTTTTTCCACCATTTACTTCTAGAAGGATTAAGGGAGAAATGTGGAAAAAATGTCTTCTCAAGGAAATTCTAACATCAGTTTTATATATCTATGTCGTAAATGTCAGAGATATAGTGGGAGACATGAATGCCTCACTGCACGTTTCTCCTCTGCCGCAGAATCTCTTTCGTTGCGGATGAAATTTCAAAAACACTTTGAAAGTACTCAAATGTATATATGAACATACCGTAAGAATACTTAACTATGAATCAGGTCTAAGCGTGAGTGACGCTCTACGGTGAAAGGGACCTTAGCATAAACTAATTCCTAGGTTATGTTTAGTGATAGTTTTACCTTGATTAAACTTTCAATTTTAAATAAAATCAAATTCAGTTTTTATTGAATATTTTTAATCTAATTAAGACTTAAGCATCAGTGGTTTTTATTAATATTTGATCCTCTTTTTTATAGTTTTAATCCAAAAAATATAAACATAACCTAAATTTTATTTTCAACTAAGGTCCTCTTTACCATTTGCCATTGCATTCAAGTGAGAAAAAAATGCTATTGAATCAATAGCACGCATATTCACACACGTTCTAAAGCAAATGTAATTTACTTGATGTGATATATAGTTAATTTTACAGCAGTGCTATTGAATTGAAGCAGACAGTTTTCGTTTTAATAGCACTGCTATAAAATCAACTAAATATCACATCAAGTAAATAACAATTGCCTTTGAACGTATGTGAATATGCGTGTTATAGATTCAATAACATTTTTTTCTCAGTGTACAACTTTCTATTTTTTACTAATCACGATTATTACAAACAGATATTTAAATCTTCCCCAACGATAAAAAAATTTTTTATAATACTCAGATTATTCCAACTTCTATTCAAAGTACATAGAAAAAACAGTTATGCTCGTTATATTTTAAGGCCAAGACGCAATAAATTCGCAACATTTAAAGCATAAGATAGAAAAGAATAGCGATATATTAGTGTCCTTTTCTATCTCATGTTTTGCGTTATTCGCAAAGTTTATTGTATTTTGGCCTTAAAATCTAACGAGCATAACTGTTTTTTCTATGTACTTTGAAGAACTCTCGTTAAAAACTTTCTCGCTATATAAAACATTAGACATAGAACAAGCTTTATTGATCATCGCAGTGAAAAATAAGAATTTCAAAGGGTATCGATTTCTTAAATTATGGCGACTTTTTCAAATTTTATTAATTATAGAGCATTCCAGTCAGTTAAAAATATTACATAACAATGTCGATTGACCCCCACCCCCTATCACCATGTAAAAAATAACATTTTCTCGCCCCCCCCCCCTTCTCAAAACCTAAGGGACCATTCATTAATTACGTAAGGACACAAGATTTTTTAGACCCTCCCTCCCCCTTCTTACGTAAGATTTTATCAAAGTCTCTTAAAAAGCATTAAATAATTTATTATCGTTAGAAAAGGTAAATTTCGATTTTTAGTAAAATATTACGTACACTGAGAAAAATAAAAGGATTGCTAGTTAAATTTTAGTAACAACAACTAACGAAACTGGTTAAATTAACCAAGAAATTAGTAACTGTAAACTTTAGTTTACAGTTAGACGAAAAAAATAAATGTCAAACATAAACACATAAACACATGTTTTGTTAAATACATTTCTTGGTAAATCCTCATCTTTTACGATAAAAATTTTACTTATTAACTCAAAAAAGAGATGCGTGTCATTCTAACTTAGAAATATTTGAATTACGGAAACCATATTAAAAATTTTGGCTTAGGTGTTCCTCACTTTTAAATCTCTTACTTAACCTAACTGTTGTGGTAAAATTAACATTTGATTTCTCAAAATTTGACATAAATTCTTAACCATAATCAAATTTCTAACATTCCGAAACCATTTCTTTCAGTGCAATTCTAAATTCACTAAAAAATTTTTCATCGATATCTAAAAAAATATTAAATTTAGAGGTAATTGTCAAAATTTTTTTGTTTGGGACTATTTTTTTGCATACAGATTTCTTCATGCATATGAAAAATTGAAAATCGAAAGAAAACCCTTTGTTTTGTTCACACTTCAAGAGAATAGTCGAACAATAAGTAAAACTCAACAGAGTTTAGGTGAAAACAGTGACTAATCCCAACAGGTAATTTACAAATTGCTTTGAGTAGATCTCTTTACCTGGTCTAAGAAAATAGTTTCTTATCTAGATTTTGACGCAATGCGAACCAGTCCCAATGTTTATTACTCTTCGAGAAAAGGAAAATTAAAATTTTCAAAAATATAAATATGCAGAGGAAATAATATGGGCCAAAATGGTAATTGTACCTGAGTCTGAAAGAATAGATATAATAAAATTCTGTATTGATACTGATTTCGTTTGTAGATTACTTTAGGAAAAAGCAATATCCCTACAATTTTTCTTTTTCTAAACGGATCTTTAGCGTTTTATTACTTTTGTAACCAAAGCTATTTTACCTGAATAGTTAAAGAAAAGGAGAAATTCTTTTCAATGTAATTCGAATATCTGATATACAGAAACAAGTTTTCTAAAATATAGGCCTCTGATTGAACGACTTTTTTCGACTTTTTTTTCAATAAATGCAACATTTATCGACTTATTTTGATAAAATACATTTAAAAATTTTTACTGATAAAATACGATTTTTTCTGGATGTACGATTTTTATTTAAAAATTAAAATCGTTTCCCTTAAAGACGAAAAAAGTCGGAATAATCGTATTTTATCAAAATAAGTCGATAAAAGATGCATTTTTTGAAAAAAAGTCGAACAATCCAAGGCCTGCAGTTAGAGAATATATAAGTTACAGAGAGGACGATGTAGAAACAAACTTTGCTGTGTCAACAAAAGATGAACGTCTCGGTTTTGTTCTTTGAAATCTATCTCAGCACAGCGGGATAATCATAACACAGATAAGTTTAATAACGTTATACTTAAGATAATGCTTGTAGGAGGAATTCTCCAAGACTTATTACCTTAAGCAAAATAAATTTTTTAAGTGTAAAAAATTAATTAATTAATATGTTAAGGGTTCATACCACTTTACACGCCTGAAAATTAAAGTATTTTCTAGAATTTTTTTTTAAATTCCCATAGATTATATTGATCTTGATCTTTTTTAGTTCAACAAAAACACTCTTTAACTATATAAAAAACTTTGTTTTATTAAAAAAAAATTATTTGTTTATTTAAAATTTAACAATACTGTTAGGCCTGCTAAAAATACCGATGTCACCTAACACTGTGTAGGTGTTTTTTCGGATTAAAAAAATCTGCGAAACACAAAAATCAAATAGATTTATGTTCATTAGGACTGCCTTTATCGTCCGAACTAGAATTATTAATTTTTATGCAAAAATAACAAAATGGCGGCAGTTTTAACAAACCTTTTCGAAAACTAAGGTTTTTTTGAACAGTTTTTCGGTTTAAAAAAATAGTCAAAATTAGTATTTTTAAATAATTCTAGTTCCGACGTTACCCATACATGTGACGAAGATATGGTAAAAATTTTGTAAGAATCGGTTTAGTAGTTTCCGAGAAAAACATTACACAGCATGAAAAAAGTAGGTTTCGAGAAAAACGCGTTTAAAGTTTTTGCTGTTGAAAAACAATACTCACAGCTAATTATCGATGCCAACAGCAAACAAAATATTTGCTGTTTAGACCTTCCAATAGGACGCTTTCCTATTACCTACCAAAGTTTCTTTTCATTTTTGTGTAAAAAATAAAATTTAAACACATGTACCGGCACTCCAAAGTAAAGGGCGCGCCTGTGTACGCACTCAAATAAAATCGAAAAAAATATATTTAGACTTCTTGGATCTTTATGAAAATTTTACACAACATTTTTGAGATATTTAACTTTAGAAATCCCAAAAAAAAAAAATCTTTTTTTTGAAGTTGATAAAGTGGTATGAACCCTTAAATTAATTCTAAAAAGTGATTCGTTTTCCAAATTATATTATCTCAAACTTTAATTTGAGATAATATAAACATCTTTATATTGTTTAAAGATGTTTATTTGGATTAAAAAATGTTAGTAAGATATTAAATTTACTAAATCTCTTTGCTTACTTTTTGGTATAAAAACGAATTAAATATATTAAGTACAAACTTATTTTACAGATTTTAAATTACAACCATTTGATGCCCACTCGATACACTGTCGATTTGCAACTCGATAAAGTTGCACCCAAAGATTTGAAAGATCCAATGAAGAGGAAAAAAGTGCGATTCCAAACTCGAGTAAAATTTGAAGAGAGGTTAGTATTTTATTTTTTATCATAAGTTTTAATTTGTTTTACTTGAGTTACATCGTTCGTGTTTCAGTTCTCGTATTTTTTATTTATTTAATAAATTTCCTTTATGTGAAAGAAAATGAATTTTAACTGTAAACAAATTCAAGTAAAAAATTTTTTATTAATTTTATTACCGAAACTTAACTGCACGAAAATATTGTGATAATGGCGGTTTTAAAAATAATCAGAACCTTAACTATATTTTTAATATTGTTATATCTGTGTTAATTTTTGAAATTTTTCAAAAATATTTAAACCTATATAATATTTTCAATATTTTAAATAAACTTAAATAAGAAAATAAAAAGAAGCGTTTAAATTTTTAAAATCTTTTTATTAAATTAAAAGAAACATAAGAGTTTTTTAGTTTAAAATAATAACTACTTACACTTACAATATATTTTTGTTGCAGGTACAAATCTGGAAAGAACAAGTGGTTTTTCCAAAAATTGAGGTTCTAATTTGTAACAAAATAAACAATTTTATCGAGTTATTGGAAATATTTTCTATCCTTAATTCTCCTTTTATAAATCGTATATTTAATAAATAAAAAATCTCAGTCAAGTTGTAGTAATAACTTTTTGTTTCCTCACAAAGATTTTTATGAAATTACCAATGACGTTCCAATCAATTAAAAATAAGTTTAGTTTTGTATAAATTTTGTTTTAGAAAAATTCAATTAATCAGTTATTTTAGAACGTTGATATTTTGATTGATTAAGTTTTGTATTTTTGGGTGTAAATGATAATATTTTCAATATTTAATTGATTTTAATTCATACTTAAATATTTGTGTGATATGAAGTTTATTAATACACAATAATAATAGTATTAATTTTTTTTTTAAATATGGAACATTTAGGGAAAATTTTCTAAATAGGGTTCTTTTAGAGACCAAAAGTGGAAAACGGCTTTTTTATTTCTTTATAAAATCTCAATAAAATTATTTACGTAAAATAGTCAGTCAAATTATGAAATTTAAAAACAACTTTTTAAATATATTAAACAAATTTTCCTTCCTCTCTCAAATCAAGTTATCGTGTTAACAAGAAAGAGGGAATTTTTTACTTTTAAAAATTTTCCATAAAATTTATACTTTATATAGACCATATTCGATTCGTCTTGATGCAAGAAATACAATTTTATTATATACCAACTTGAATTTAAGTGAAGTCAAAAGTTTTTATCTAAAATATAGATTTTTGTTTTTGATTTTTTAATTGTGAATAAGTTAAATTTTTTTGATATCATCTATATTTTATATACTTATCGATTCGTCTCGATGTAAGGAATACAATTTTATTATGTATCAACTTGAATTTTACTCTATCCAAAGTTACAAGCATTTTAAAAATTAAAAATTTTTAAAAACTACTCTTTTTTTTATTTTTTGGGTTAAGATTTTTACTTAAGTTTAATTATATAGTTTTTAATTTGTAGATGATTCAAAAACGCATCGATTGACCTATTTTTTAACATTTTACGATGTAATATAGAGAAAATATTAATAGTTTAAAAACTGAAAGTTTGAAAAAACGTCTTTTCACAATGTTTTATTTTTAAATTTTTTAAGTATTTAAAATATATTCCTTTAATTTAGTAGAGCCTTTTAAGGCGCATCTTTTAATATATGCTGTAATTCTGTTTCTAGTTAAAAAAATGATGCCTATGAGGAAGCACAGTGTTTATGAAATGAACACAAAAATGATACGCTCCCAAAATGAATGTTAAGGTAGTACCACTTGGCAGCGGTTTTTTATAAATTTTTCAATAATATAATCTACACTTTTTATAAACCAATCGATTCGTCTTGAAGCAAGGAATTCAATTTTATCATATACAAACTTCAATTTTCAAACTAAAAATTTTTTTTGGCTAAAAACTACTTTTGAAAAAATTTTTTTTGCTGTATTTGGGTAAGAAAAAAATATTTTCAAGGAAAGTGTGCAAAAATTTATTTTTTCTGCTTTGAACCATTAAAAATGACCAAATCAACGGAAGATGTTCATAATTTTTTGCGGTAGGTGATGTAACTTCTTTCAAAGTTTTTCTTTTTCTTTTCATTTAAAAATTTTATTCACTAATTAAAAAAATGTTATGTTTATATATTATTCAAATCAAATGAATATACACATAAGTTTAGCATATAAATCATCATATGTTTACTCTGAAAAATTTACTACAGTACAGTATCTAAACAAATGTTTTTAAATAAATATTCAAGTAAAAAAATTTATTTTACTTATATTTTAAAAAGGAATTAAAATGTCGATCATTGCCTATTGTCTCTTCTGATCAACTTGATCAGTCCATTTATGGTATTGACTTACGATAATCTTTTTTTTCCTATTATTGCTTTCGAATAAATGCAATTTTATCTGTAAACACAAAAATTTTAAATTTAAATCACTTGGAGAATGAACTTTAGACATGAAACTTACTGCATAAATTTTACGATATATCTACATTTATTATTTCAAACACAATTCTAAAAGATAAAGATTCTTTCAACTTGCTAATGTTTACTTTTACCAATTTCTTTTGTTGCTTTTTATTTTTGACAATTACTTCTTATTTTTATTCTTTTTTCCAAATTAAACATTAAAAAAATGTATTTATTCAAATATTTGTAATTGAAGCAGGAACTACAACTTATAACCAATGCATAATTATTTTGAAAACTTAAGTCATACTTTTAAAATAGGAACTAAGATATTTTTATTTCTTTTTCTGACTCTCTTGCAAAGCATGTCATAAGTGAGACAAAGAAATAAAACAAAAAAAAATATATTTGACGCGTTATGAAGAAAGGGACATAGAAAGTTAAATATTTCAGGTTGTTTTTAATTTTTAAAATGAAAATGTGCAAAGGGGATCAATTCTCAATATATACCATTAATGTTTAAGTCTTCATTACATACAAAATATTTAATAAAAACTGATTTTACTGTTATACATTTAAGAAAAAACGTAAAACTGATATAAACATAACCTTAAAATGATTTCCTTCCTAGGTCCCTTTCTTCATAACGTGTCACATGTATGTATATATATGTGTGTGTGTAACGCTCCACGGTGAAAAAAATTTAGGTTTATGTTTATGATGGATAATGGATTATGTTTGTTTTACCTTGATTAATGGAGCCTATTTTAATTTTGTATAATTCAAAATAATTTTTATCGACAATTTTAGATGCACGGAGAGAAGGGTTATGGTCGTGACAACTAAACGTGTTTAGTAGCAGAATTACATAGAGAGCGATAGTAGCGTCCCTGGCGGATTAGTTCCTGTTTAGTAACCTGGACTAAACGTTCAGTCGATCGTACTATAATATAGTAGATCCGACTGTTAAATTTGTCGGTCGAAAATTAACTAAACTGTTTAGTTGTCGGAAATGAATCAATAGTTGCCTTCACTATTTCCTTCTCTCCGTGTGTAATGAAGATTTAAATATCATTAGTTTGTACTGAGAGTTATAATCCTCTTTATGTATTTTCACTTCAAAATTAACAAACATAACCAACAATTTTTTCAACGTTAGGTCCCTTTCACCATGAAGCGTCACATATATAGAATTAACTGTTTTAGGTAATAAATAAAAGTCATAATTCTGTAAATTATCGTCAGACTGTATTTTTACCTGAGCTTTTAGATCCACGCAATATTATTAATAATAATAATAAGTATTGTAACTTTTCTGTAAATAGATAACAAAGTATTCTCTTCATTTGCATCCTGCCCATTGGTTTACCAATAGGCGTCATTGAGACTTCATTGAAACGAGTTTGCGAGAACGAGCTCTTGTCTCTGTGCGAATATTTGTATATTCAAACCATAAAACGTTTGGAATGAGAGATGTGTCTCTTAAAAGGAGATACTCAGATGTTCTCCTGAAACAAATTATAAAAATCAATTTTTATTTATAGCTGTGTAGAGATTGTCGAAAATTGTCAGAACACTCTCTTTCTTGATGATTGGAAAATAACATTGTAGAATTGAGGTTGAGTCCACAATGGAGTGATTTTAATAACCAACCCTGGTAAAACAAGCCTCATAGGAACACAATATAAGATGGACTAGATTCTACTATTTTTCTAATAGGTTTTTGTGCCAATGAGGAATGTACAAGGTTCTAATGTGTTCTTAATATGAACATTGAACCTAATATGAAACAATTCGAATAAATTTTTCATTTACTTAAGCGATATGTAAAAATAGTTTGTCATTGAGAAATTAGTATAAGCAGGTGATATGCATGCAAATAATGTAAAAAATCTTTTTAAGCGACCAATTTTTATCATCATTAAAATAATGAAACTTACCATGAAACGATCACAGGAAAGAAAGGAGTCAACACTAAATGTGTGATTAAGAACCAAATGATTCCCAATGCACTTCCCAAAATCATTCCACATAGCACTTGAGCTTTCGAATGATATTGTAGATAAATTCTACTGTACGCTACAAATACAGCTACAGTAATGCAAAGAACCATTGTCAGCATACGCCAAAATTTTTGTGAGATTGTACTATTACTGTTATGGTGTAATCTGCAATGGTGACACATGATTTTTATATTATATGATGAATAGGGTGATTATTATTTTGAAAAAAATGGAATTTCTCAGGTCGCCGGCCGGAATTTCAATTAAAATGTGAAAAAAATGAACTACGCACAAGAAAAGCCTATTTAATAAATATTAACCCATGCCGGGTTAATATTTAAATGGGATTTCACATGGGTTTGGTGCACTTCTGCAAACTTTGTATTACACTTTTCCATTTCTTAAAAATTTGACTTGCTACTACGTATTCTTATAGTTTTTAGTACGCCGAACACGAATCTGATGTCAAAAATATGTTTTGCCAGCTACCGGCTGTCAAATTTTGAAAAATGAGAATTTCCACGACTTTTACATTAACTTCGAAGAGTATAAAGGTTTCTTGTAAAATTTTCAGTTTATATCTAGCATTTGAATACACTTTGACAGTTGACAGCTATCAAATGAGTTGTCAACTTCGTGAAAATTCTCATTTTTCAAAATTTGACAGCCTTTTTGACAACCGGTAGCTGTCAAAACTTATTTTTGACATCAGATTAGTGTTCGGCGTACTAAAAACTATAAGAATACGTAGGTGCAAGTCAAATGTTTAAGAAATAGAAAAGTTGTAATACAAAGTTTGCAGAAGAGCACCAAACCTATGTTAAATCCCATTTCGCCGGCCCGGGTTAATATTTATTAAATGGGTTTTTCTTGTGCGTAGCTCATTTTTTTCACATTTTAATTCAAATTCCGGCCGGCGACTTGAGAAATTCCAACTTTCTCAAAATAAGAACCACCCTAATAATGAATCTTCTGTTTTTAAAATAATTTCACAAAAGCATACCTAAACTTGATATGAAAAAAACTCTGTACAAAATCATGTACATATATGAGAAAATTGAAGCTTGACGTAAACTTTTGATACATTTGTGCTTCAGATTCTTTTTTGTCTTAAAATAAAATAAAAAAAATATATATAAATTCAGAATCAGCAAAAACATTTAGACTTACTGAAATTTTGAATATAATTTAGTTCAGGCTAACCGTGGCGTCTTTCATTTGCACAAAAAGTCATCAATTAAATTATTAATTCTTGTCGATGTATCTGAGAACTATAATATGTATTTTTATTTTCTCATATGTGACGATCCGCGACAAAAGGTACCTTAGCTCCAAAAAATTTTAGGTTATGTTTTTGAATTCTGGAGTGAAAATACACAAAGAGGATCAACATTTAATAAAAATTATTGATGTTAAAATATTCATTACAGGCATCACAGTACCTTTTATCCTCAAAAAAGGGGAAAAGGGGAATTTTTTTTCTGAAAAAGGGGACAAAAAGGGGACAAAAGATATACCCAAAAAATAATAGTTTTAAAAGTCATATTAATAATGTATTAATAATTTTACAATTTCTTACAGTTTTGGGCTCTAGTAGGAAATAAGTTTAATATTAAGAAAAATTTTTAATACATATCTACATCACATAAACAATATATATGAGCGATTCCGTGAAATTTACATATGACTTCTAAAATTCGGCCAAATATTTTTTCTTTCATTCTTCACTGACAAAAAAGGAATACGTATTTTTTTATTTTTTTCTTTGAGAAAAATTTTTTAGAAAAATTTTTATTAAAAAAATGACAATTATTTACAAAAAAATTAATTTTTTTTAATTTGGGCATGATTTTTTAAAATTT
>JUFY01032569.1:5196-42704 GCA_001855655.1 Leptopilina clavipes
AAATTACTCTCTAAATGTGAATTAGTAAGAATTTTAACTAATTTGAATTAGTGACTCACTTTTTGCTTTTGAATTAGTTAAAATTTACTAATAAATAGTAAAAAAAAATTTGTCTACTAATTTATTAGTAAATTTTAACTAATTTGAAAGCAAAAAGTGAGTCACTAATTCAAATTAGTTAAAATTCTTACTAATTCACATTTAGAGAGTAGATTTAGTGAGAAATTTAAATCTCACTTTAAAAGATCTTGGAATTTAAAATAAGAATTTCGTCGAAAAAATTATTTTCATAATATATATATATATGGAAAATGCAAAATACTGGAAGGAAAATGTCAGAATACGCCAATGGATTTTCTAGATGGCGCATCATCCGCTGGTACATGAAGTCCTGTAGCAGGATGCACGCATACAGATAAGCTCAATATCCCGGTGTCCCTTTTTTCTCCTCCTCCTCCTTCTTTTTTTTTTCTTTTTTTGTTCATTTTGGCCTCCCGCAATCTCCCGTAGGCGAGGATTACGCTCGCCTCTCTCGTCTCTCACTTTTCTCTCCGCCGGGGTAAATGCTGCTGCGCGCCATCAATTTGCATATTTTGTTAGGTTAAATCTAAAAACGGGCACAGGGAATACCTGACTGGTTGGGCGCGTAAACGAGTTCACGATCGTCACGCCACGGAGAGAAAGGTCGCCATTACAACCCTTTTGTTGTCAAAAGCAAAATGAGACTCTCTTTCGCATAGATAACGGAGGAATTACGCCGGACATCTGGTGTGCTCTGGTTAACCGAAAAATTTAACCGGTGCCTTCTTTTTTATCCCCCCACTAATTTATTGGCACTAGAAATGACTGAATTTTGCATACAGGAGAATCATATTTGACATGACTAGACATATTCGAAAAATATGAAAATAAACATCAAGTTTTGGGGATTAGAAAGTCGGAGTATGGGAAATTTTTTTTTTTCCGTTAATTCCAAGTCCCCTTCTGGATAATTCGAAGATTATCAAAACACTTGAGATGAAAATTACCATCATTCATAGACATAGTAAATTTCGAACTAACTTAAATTTCTGAACATTTCTTTAAAATAAGTAAATATGATATTTTTCTCAGCGATATATTTGGATGTGCGCTTCACAAAAGGTTCACGGATTTTTACCAATTCAATTTTGTGCCCGAGCAGTTCGATCGCCTAAGAGTATCCCTCTTATCGTTTTCGCGATAGGAATTTTTACGATCGCTTTAACCCTCCTCACTGCTCAAGTCTTCGATTTCGTTTCTTTACCGGCATACATACAGATCGTCGCCACACGATCTATTCTCGATACGTATTCGAAGGAGCGAATTTCTTAAGACAATTGAGAAGGTATGTATGTGCTCGAATGAATTAGGTCGCTATTCTTTTTTTCTTTATTGGAAAAGTAAACTCCAAAAGAACATTTGCAGAAAAATGGAATTGAGATCAGAATTTCTCATCGATTTTATAATTAATCTTCAAAAATGATTCTTTCTCGGAATTTTTGTTCTTTCAAACACTTACTTAAAGGACGAACTAAATGTTTCAAAGAAAAAAGAAGACGGAAAACTCTTTTGAAAAAGAGTTTCAATACACTCGTCACAGCTGTGTGGAAAGAAAAAGGCAGACACCGCATTTTATCTTTCAATGGAAGAAGTCGTTAAGTCCCATAAACCAAGGGCGTTTGGCTCGCGTAAAAAAGCAATCGAAAACAATTCCACTTTTCACTTTTCTTTATTCGGCAAGAGAAAAAGGAAGCATTGGAAGCACATTGCGCCTGACCCACCACCTCATATGCGGGGCAATGCTCCTTACATGCCGCAAAATAAGTATAAGACAAAAACAAAAAAAAACGGTATTTTTTTCCCGAGGTCTGTATCCCTAGGTTTCATTTCATTTTCCGTCCACTTTGTATGCAGGCTACACAGGTATATAGACACGTAACTCCTACACAACTAGGCAGGAGGGAAGAATCACCCATCTCCACCCTCTTTTCATCCAAAGTTTGCCAACCCTTCTCGAAAACATTCTTGTAGACTTTCTTCCTCCTTTGTTTTAATCTCAAGTCTGGCAGTTTGCCCGAGTATTATCCCACCTTCACGTTCATCTCATAGCGCTAATTTCCATCTATTAAACCGAGGGATGTTCTCTTATATCCATGTTTAATCAGGATTATCCGAGAGAGAGAGAGTTGCTGGCAAAATTTATCTGCCCTTGTCTTCATTGTTAAAGTTGTTCTTCTCCTTTGGCGACCATTTTACACTCGGAATCGATATTCTCTTATTATTCACCAGTACGAATTTCATATTTAAGAACAAAATTTCGACAAAGTTCACAAAGTTTTGAATCCATTAGAATCATTATTCGAATGATTTAAGCAGTTAGAGGGGATATTTGACTCTGATTATCAGATTTGGAACAGGTACTGGATAAATAAAAATCCTGTACCAGTATTGGCAAACATTACACAGAAAACCTAAAGGGACCAAAACGTTGCAAAATGATACTGCTTTCTTGGATCAGTCTACCAACTGATCCAAAAAGCGGTATCATTTTGCAACGTTTTGATCCCTTTAGGTTTTCTGTGATTTGGAATAATTCTCCATTATCTCCATTTGCATTAATTCTACCTAATCAAAAATAATCTTTAGGTATGGTATTATATTATTATTATTATTATTATTATTATTATTATTATTATTATTATTATTTTATTATTACTATTATTATTTTTTTCTTCTTCTTAGTATTATCATTATTATTATTATTATAATTCCATCAAGGATAAGTAATCCTAATAAAAAAAAGTACCTAATCGAAAATAATCTTTAGGTATGGTATTATATTATTATTATTATTATTATTATTATTATTATTTTATTATTACTATTATTATTCTTTTCTTCTTATTAGTATTATCATTATCATTATTATTATAATTCCATCAAGGATAAGTAAGTAAGGTTAAGAATAACTTAGTCCTTAATTAGAAACGCCTAAACGGAACTGGTAAAACAAACCCAGAAACTTCGGTCCAATTGACTGGAAGTTACTCACCCCGAAACTTATTTGCGTAAACATCAATGAGCACGTTAAGGCAACGAACAGTAGAAATGTTTTCTCAAACAGAAGTTGATAAGTAATCTAGTTCTTCCTGAACAAATGTCCTAATTTTGACACCATCTGCAATGGCACCATGATCCTTCTCTCTCTCATATATATATGTAAAGTTTACGATTTAGATTTTTCCTTTCTGGCCTTTTATCGCCCAAGTAAATTTAAAATCCACATCAGGATTATTTATATACGAATAATTTGAATTTTGCTATTAATTTCGATGCAGAATCATATAATAATCATCGAAAAAAATGAATCGAGGTTTTATCGCCAGAATCGGCAAAAAAATATTGTCAATTTCCATTTTTGGTCGTTATACTTCTAGCACCGGTTTTAACTCTTTTAGGTGTCGGGATGAGTAACAGTATGGAGATCAGTTCTCAATGTCCAGATTTGCGAAGCACCTGGTTGAACCCCAATGGTTCATTATGAAAATAGCCAACCTGACAAGCTCATTACCCGCATTACGAAACCCATTGAAGAATTTTTGGATAATGAACATAAAACGGCAGATGGTTTGCATATTTGATCTTTTTAAAAAAGGGTATAAGATTATATTTTTGATCTGTAGTGTATAAAATTTTGTACAGTGATGAAGAATGTGTGCAAGTGACATATCCACCCTCGGCAAAGAACGTCTTTCCTTTGTTTAATCACAACTGCGGGTCTTTTCGCCAAAAGGATTCTTGAATAAGCTTTTCTCTCTCTCGGCGCACAGTTCACCTTTTACGAACCGGTAGTGGCAGTGTTGGTGCGCGATATTAGCACCAGGGAGCACTCGAGTTTCTTAATGTAATTTTCCTTTTTTGCCTTCATTCGCTTTACGAGCGAAACTTTTGCTTGCTTTTGCTTGCCTTTGCCCGCTTTTGCCTCCTTCCCATTTCTTCCTCTTGACGATTTCTCTCTCTTGGTATTCTATATATCTATATCTGCGCGATGCGGCAGAGATCGCATCCCGTTGCCCTTCACCACCGTCGGATCCGCCTTCAATGCCTCTCCTCTCATCCCTTTCTTTCCTTTCCTGACGTCGTTTTCAACGAAACCCTACGCTTTCGCGATTTCTCGCTCTTCTGAACCCAAGAATACGTTTTGCTTCCTTCCTTTCCCCGTCTCCAGACACGAAGACTTCGGGTCATTAGTTCGATAACTTACGGGGTTTAAGAAAAAGACGAGAATTTCTTTCTCGAAGCCGAAGGGGATGAGTTTTTTTTCTTCCTCTCCTTTTGGGTTTAATATGTTAATAGGTGCGAGATTCTCATACAAAAGGAAGAGTTTTTCTTTAATTATCCGCAATTCTTTTTTTGCCTATTATTTCACTAAGAAGTTCAATATGTTGTTCGAAATAAATTGTTCGAAACTATCCATTGAATATCGTTCAAGAATTTATCAATTCATTGTGAAATTTAATGCGATGGTAGTTTCGAATCGGTTTAACTTTTAATAATACATTTCCTGATTTCCATAATAGAACCCCATAAATTAATGCCAATGTTGCTTGAATTAAGTATGTAGTTTACAATCAACAGTTCCCCATTGAAGTAAAATCAGATACAATATCTCCTAATTACTTTCTCACATTACAGTTGAAAAATGCGACTTATACGTCGAATAATTTGCGACTCACTGGAGCGAAAAAATAATTTACGCATTCTAGAGTCGAACCCTGCGGATGGCACCTTATCTAGATATCATTTCGGTTCCCCATTGAGTGCCAGTTTTATGAGAAATCTCAGGAAACAAAGACCCTTTCGCAAAGATAAGATACCAAAAACAGCCAGTTATAAACGTTACGATGATTACTCATGTACTTAACACAAAACTTTCTTCTTCTCCTCCCCTTTGTGAGGCGAATATGTGATCATATAACCACATAAGTTATATTATAAATCCCAGATAACGTCACTCAAAATCCTTTGTCCGAATTTAAAAATCTAAACTGGTTTTTACTTTTTGGAATACAACACATTTTTTTTCTTCAACGGGGAAAAAATAACTTTAGTATCATTTTGGTTAGTATCATTTTCTTTCAATGATGACTCAGGAAATGAAAATTTGAAGAAGAAAAAATTATATACTGATGAAAAATTGTTTTTACTTGCCGGAGAATTATTTTATCGTCGCGCATCTTTTTTTTTGAGAGAAATTCATGTTCGCGCCTATCTGAATTGTGTTGCTTGCAAGTTTATTTATACGGTAATATAAAAGAATACAGTTTTCTGTATATATATATATATTACCATGCAGAAATTGTCGATTGATACGGAATATTATGACTCCGCAAAACTTCTCTAATGGAGAAATGCGACGCTCGGTATTTTTCGCTTTTTACGACATTCGGAATTTGTGAAAGCGATGCTGCATTTAACTTTAATTCGCAATTGCGGCGATATTCCCTCCTTGGAATGTGACTTCTAGAGGTAGCACACATTTTTTTTCCACCTCTTGAAAGCCTTTCAGACTAAATTCATACATTTGAATTTAGTTCATTATTCACACTTATTGGAAAATGCGATTTTCGAATTTTCCCTCCCAAAATGGGAGAAATCCATTGGAGAAGTTAATATAATTTCGAAAATTTTTTACCGGTTTAATGAATTTTTAAAGTCGATGTTTTGAAGGTAAATTGAAACGTTTTGAAGAAGAACGTATGTTCCGCTTAAAAAATTTGTATTTTTCTGTAAAGTGATTACTACCACAGGTATTTATAAGTTGTTTTACAACCAAATGGCGAACCTCACAGAGGCTTTTCTTCCTTGATGTTAAGTTATAATGATTTCCTAGACCGAACGATAATTATTTATTATTTAAATACCGGTAATGGGACAATATATTAAAGTCAGGATCTCTATCTGTAGTTATGCAAACACTTATTTATCATTATGGGTCATTATGCCCCATTGCTATTTGCCATCATTACCCCTTGAGAAAAAACCCTCTCTGATGCTTCATTTCTCTTCCAAGATCCGTTAATCTAGAAATCTTCCTTAAGTGAGTATCTTGTTCGTGTATTTTGTCTATTTTTTTAGTTTTTTCGGATCTAGAGAGAAATTATTGTCAAAAATAGAAGTTACAAGCAATAAGCCAGGCGAATCAGAATGTTTAACGTTCGGATCATCAGGATGGTGGATTGTTATTTGCAGGTAGCTGAAGGTATTTAGATTATTCAATGAATGGATCAGGAATTTGTCGGTTATGTTCGAAATAAACGCACTCTACGCCATAGGCCATTAGGTCCCAGTTCGCAATATGCGTGGGTGACAAAACACATTCTCGTAAATAACATTTCAACAATTAGTGCAATTCCAAAGGGCTGCGCTCGACCCCTAGAATTATCATTTCTCCTCTCTCTCTCTCTCTCTCTTTCTTTCTCACTCTCCTTATTCATCACACGTTCCGCAATTTTTATCGCTTATTAATTTTCGATTTTGACTCCTCATTGGTGTTATAATCACTCCTAGAAGCTGTTTTTGTTGTGTAATTTTATTCTTGGAGTGAATTCAATTAATCGAAATAAAGTCTCATCACCTGGAAGCTGGATGTGAGATGAGCGTTTTGGAGTCTACTCGTGTATAATAAAATGGTCGAAGTTGTGTGTGAACGTTAGAGAAGGAGCCGCCGCCCTTTCGGGGAGGCCATAGCCAAAGGAGTATGGCGTCCAACAAGTGACGATTGCCAGACTAGGGTTGCTCTTATGGCGTGGTACACGTTAGACCCGCCATTTGGTGAGACTTGTCTAAATGAATATTGTCCTCGCCCTTCCAGTCTTCACATATCTTCTAGACACATTCATATATATATATATACATATATAAATACACACTATTGTCTGGAGCAATATACATGATACCTAAGATCAACGAAAGTCATCCAATTTCAAGTTTCCACCAGCCAAAAACATTCTCCACTCACAAACTAACATTTGAAACAAAATTATTTTCCACCGCTTTGAAAATTTTCCCCTTTGAATAGAAAAACGAAATAGAATGAATATTGTACCACCAGAGAAAAGTTTTATTTGAACCAACAATTTAAGTAAAGAAAGAATTTATTTGAATTTTATTTGTTACAAATAAATTTTATTTGGAACAATTAAATAGTTCAGTAGGCTCTGAGTAAAAAATATACTTTTATAAATTTTTAATGTGTAATTTTATTTAAAACAGATAAATAGTTTAGTTGTATATAATTTTTTTCTGGATTTAGAAGCAGAAAAAGTTAGGAACAACAATGAAAAGTAAAAATTGAGAATATAATTTAAAAAAATTTAAATTAATTTCCCACACTATATAGAAATATAATTAATTTTTGAGTTTACGTTTAAACTCTGTGGCAAAAGTGTAGAATTCAGTTTATTGAAATCAGTTTTTTATGGCAGTAAAAAAAAAAGAAAGAAAAGAATGTCGACAATTGTATAAATGCTATAAAAATAATTTTATGATAACTGTCATTTCATAATACCGTTTTGCTGCAAAGTTATCATTTTTTTTTCTCTTACTGTACAAACTCGGCAATAACATGTAGATAAGAAATTTTTATTACACACCGTATGTTGACAGAATATTGTCATAATGTATAGAATAATTTTATCGAAAAAATAAAATTTCCTCCAAGTCTTTTTATTTTATTTAAATTTAAAATCAAATTAAGCATTAGAAAATTAGAATTAATTAAATTAATGCATTAAATTACAACATTAAATATTGAAAAATAAATAAAATATTGAAAATATTGTAACAAATATTGAAACTTGAAAAAGTAAATGAAACAGTACAAAATATTAGTCCCTTTTTCTAAAAAGTATAATCGCAGCAAAATAAGTCCATCACTGAAATTGAAAAGCTTTTACGGAAACTAAAATTTCTTTCTAAGAATTTACTTTTTATAAATAAAAAAAAAAAAAAAACATACACACTTGAGTAAAAATGTCCAACACTTTCTGCTTTGAAAATTACACTTAAACTGTAAACGGAACGTTTTATGGACAATTTTATGGCTACGTAAATCCATAAAACCTATTTTTTTCCCTCCATTTCTGGAAAAAAAATGTTACTATTTTTCTTTTTCAGTTTACAAGAGGCGTTTAAAAGAAAAAACAAGGTATCGATTCGAAATATTGTAGATTCGTCAAAAAAATATAGATTTAAATCGCAATTGGATATGTGATTTTGTTTGCGAGGGGGAGGTAAATTTATAAACCGTTACACACACGTTTATAATTAGAGAAAAGGCAAATTAACATTTCTCTCGAGATATATCTTTTAATATTATTATAGTTTTTAATATGCCCGAGGCAATAGAAACTGGCATTTTGATGCTCGTTTTACATAAATGTAATCTTAGAGAATTTCCAGCAGAATCCACGCATTATACATATGTATATCAACCAATTAATGAAAATAAAATCTTCTTTTCGTAATTGAACTGGAATTTATCGGATCGAATCGAAGAAATTCTAATTTCAATCTTTTTTAATCCTTCAGAATTTTTTCTCTCGCAGAAATTTTTTCTTCATGAGGAAAAAATAAATCATTATAGAAAAATCTTGTATTTAAGTAAGAAGTATTTTTTTCCAACTAATTTTACTACAGACGGATTTTATATTGTTGCCGACGCTGAAAAAACGCCGTCGGTCCCGATTCGAACCACTGCGGTGCAAAAAAAAATTCGTCCAATACATCTGCACGCAAGAAAATTTTCATGTCGGGATAAAAATTAACCAAAAGCATCAAAAAAAAGGAAGAATTTTTTTAAAGGATTAACTACTGACCTAGAAATATTTTGTTCGTTCTGGAAACATGGAGCAAATTTAAAAGAAGAAAGGAAAGGAAAAGAAAAGAAAAGAAAAGAAAAGAAAAGAAAAGAAAAGAAAAGAAAAGAAAGGAAAAGAAAAGAAAAGAAAAGGAAAGAAAATTAAAAATTAGTTTACAAGAGAGGAAAAAATAATGAGCAAAGAAGGTTGATGCTAATTTGTAGTATATTAAACTCTCGTTTAGCATAATTTCCCGCATTTGACTTTAAGGAGAAGTTACATAAATGTTATGTTCAGACATGAAACGATCTGAAAAGGGTATTTTGACCCCTTGTGATTTTATTTAGGGCATGGATTTACTACCGGCTTGAAGACCACAAATATATATACGTATACATTTTGTGTATAGAGAAACACTATCCATAATATAACACGCAACACTCGTGAAATTGTTGCTCAACGAGCATTTAACAGGCGACTGTTATATGCTTGTCGTTATCGCGACTCTTTTCATTCTTTCGCGAATATCAAGCATGCTCCATTAGTACCTTTAACCAGCCTCAGGTAGCACCAGCAATGAAAATGTAAATTATGCAACGCGCTCATATATCTCGTTTTACGATCTTAAATTTACGCTGATGACATTAAGGGCTCTAAACCTTAAGTACTGTCCTTTTGGAATCTGTGCCCAATCGGCACTTACGCCTTTTTTTCCTTGCTTTGAATAATGTTCCGAGAGCCACTCTCAAATTTTACTCTCGCGCACTCTTCACTTTGTACTTTAAGTAATTGCCACAATATTAACTCTTACTTTCAATTTTTTCCTACAAATGAAAAATCACAAACAGAATCATCAATGCAGCAAGAAAAAAACTTTTTCGACAACAGGGAAAATTAGAGTAAGATTTGTATTTACATTTTGTGGTGAATAGAAGCTTCTGTGTTGATAGAATGGGAAAAATACTCTCTCTCTCTCTCTCGGTTGTTATGGAACATGTTTCTGACAATAATTGCCATTTGGCAATGCGTTCCATTGCCTTTAGAACCACTCGTTCGGTTATTATGTGGTTTTTGCAGTATTTGCGCTCACGTTACTTTAACGCCGTTGTTCAAAAGCTGCGCTTTACGAGATTTTATTACCTTTTGCCCAGGCGCGCACAAAAATCTTTCACTAAAGCTCGAAAATCGTCAGCAGCCGCCGCCGTCGCAAAACTCATACGCGAGTTTTGCCGTTACATCATTTTTTTACAACCTCGAACACGCCTGTTTTTGAACAACACCCAACTGACCAGAAATTTCATTTTGCTTTCATTTCTTTGGCGCATGAAACTCATTTTCTTTTTTTGTTGAAAAAAAGCTTTCTGGAATTTGTGGTTTGATCTCTCGTTCAATTTCTACAGAAATGAATAATAAACTTATTTTCGTTTATTTCTTTCGGTAATTGTTTCATTTCGGGAGGGGGGGACATCTTTCTTCAGTGTGTGGTAATTTAGTTAGATTTATATCATTTCTTTGTTAATTTGTATTAATTAATTACTAACTATAATTAATTATTAACTAATTACTTGGTGTTTCTTTAAGTTTAGTTTCTTCTTTCTTCAGTGGGCCAATTCACTCTTCAGTCTTCAGTAATTTTACCATTTCAGTATAACACTATTTTTTCAAAAATTAAAATTTTTTTCCTTAAGAATTAGAAAAGACTTTTTTAGGAACTATTCTTTCTTCAGTGTGTTACTTGACCCTTTCGGTAATTTTACCATTTTTTTTATCAAATAATACAATTAGTGAAGAAATAATCAATTTGGTAAAGAAATTGTAACTCTCTGTTTGTGTTTGTTCTTTCTTCAGTGTGTAAATTTCCACTTTGGTTAATTTTATCATTTCTTCATCAATTTGATAATAGCTTCAGTAACTGTTTTTTGTTCTGTTGGTTTGTTCTTTCTTCAGTGTTAATTTATCATTTTCTTAATTTCCTCTTTGGATAATTTTACCATTTCTTCAGCAATTTGTTAATAGCTTCACTAACTATTTTTTGTTCTGTTGAATTGTTCTTTCTTCAGTGTGTTAATTTCCTCTTCGGTTAATTTTACCATTTCTTCACCAATTTTTTAACATCTTCACTAACTGTATTTGTTTTTATTCTCATTCTTTGGTTTGTCCTTTCTTCAGTGGGTCAATTTACTCTTCTGTAATTTTACCATTTCTTCATCGATTCGTTAATTGCTTCACTGACTCTTTCTTTGTTCTTTCTTCATTGTATTAATTTTTAATTTCCTTATCGGTCAATTTTACAATTTTTTTTACCAAATTGATTATTTCTTCACTAATTGTATTAATTCCAGAAAAGGATATTCTTTCTTCACTGATTTTTTCTTCCAACCCTTCAGTAATTATATTATTTCTTCACTAATTTACATACTGTTTCTTAAATTTATTATTTCTTCAGTAATAGTAGCAATTGGAATTTGTAATTTTCGACGAATATTTGAAATAATGTAAAACATTTCCAACCATCCAAGGGATAAATTTCCTGTCTTGTGGAACAATAACACTAATATATTTTTCACTGCAAAAAAAAATGTGTTTCACACTCTCTTACTTGGTTTAAATAAAATATCAGGTGCACACTGACCAACAGGTGTGATTCCGATCCCTGGGGGAATTTCTCTTCGACCACACTGACACTTTTTCAAAATAGATCACTTGAACCACGAATGAGAAAAAAAAATTGAGAGAACAAAAAAAAAGAACGTGTTATTTTCGCGAAGACTTTTGTAGGATTACGTGCTTCGTAGACAAACTTCGACTGTAGAATGACAAGATTGCTTGAGGCAGGACAAAAAGAGATAGCTAGATAAAAAAAAAAAAGAGCGAGAGAGAGATTGGGAGAGACATTACAGTCAAGGTCTGTACCAAGGAGGGCTGATTACCCCTTTACGATGAGTCAAGGTCTCGAGAGGCGAAGAGGCACTCGAATGGTAGTTATGGCGCGTTTCCTGCACCCTCGTAAAAAAAAAGTTACTGCATCGTTTTTTCACTACCTGAAAAAAAAAATGTCGTATTATTCCTGTGTACAACGAGGAATGGTAAAAGGCAGTTAACCCTATACGACGACGGGAGGCCGCGCGCATTTTTCAATGTCTCGCCTTGTATATGAGTATTTCCGGAAGCAAAGAAGGGTTGTCCCTTAAAACTTCTGACCGTGCAACCTTGAAGATACCTCGTAAAAAAAAGGACAAAACAACCCTTTTTTAACCGTGGACGTCGACATGCTCACTGACCTTGTCTGTAATTCTTCAGATTATGTGGTTTACTATGTCTGACATCACAGCATCCCGCACCCTTCTCTTATATGATAAGATCTAAAAAATTATTTTTAATTTACCCGTTTTTATTATTATCAAAAAAGAATTCAAGCACTCCTGTAATTTTTACGATCTTAATCTCTAATCTATTCTGTTCTATTGAATTTTATTTGGTTCGATTCTATTTGATTCGATTCTATTCGGTTTGATTCTATCCTATGCGGTTCGATTCTATTTGATTCGATTCGTTTCGATTCTATTTGGCTCGATTCTATTTTATTCGATTCTATTAGATTCGATTCTATTCGGTTTGATTCTATTATATGCGGTTCGATTCTATTCGGTTCGATTCGATTCTATTTGATTCGATTCTATTAGATTCGATTCGTTTCGATTCTATACGGTTCGATTCTATTTGATTCGATTCGTTTCGATTCTATTTGGTTCGATTCTATTAGATTCTATTCTATTCGGTTCGATTCTATTCTATGCGGTTCGATTCTATTCGGTTCGATTCGATTCTATTTGATTCGATTCTATTAGATTCGATTCTATTAGATTCGATTCTTTTCGATTCTATTCGGTTCTATTCTTTTTAATTCGATTCGAGTCAATTCTATTAGATTCTATTTTCGTCATGAGTCAAAAATTGTTAAAAAAAATTCATTTTCAGTTATTATGGAACGAGAAAAAAAATCAGTGAAAGAAGGATTGACTTTTTGACAAGGTCGTTTGATGGTCGCTTAAAATTTTACACCTTTACAGCTTTTTCCCTTCAACTCAACTTAAAAACGTGTCTTTCACCAAGTTTTTTTTACCTGTCTAATGTCAATACTTAAATTACCGTTTGCCAGTTTAGGGTTTACGGCTAAATATCTACCTGTTATCATGCATCTTTTTTTTTTTAATAACATCGGAACGGAAACATCAATAAAACTACTTGGGTACTTTTTAAAGCAGTAAACACGTCATAAAACGATTTTTTCTCCTTTTTGGAAAATTTAGGACATCTAATTTGAAAACAAATTTATTTTTTACTACTGTTGGGACTAATAATATACTATTTATTAAATAATATTTAATTTTTATTTAATTTTAATTTATTTAATTTATAATTTTTTTTTCTCAACACAGCAAAAAAATGTAGGTGATATTTTAAATTAAGAATAATTGAGTATTAGTTAATTAAAAGTGGAATATATAATTCAATCTCATAAATTAAAAAGTAATAAAATTCGCTAATCGAATGTGAAATATAAAAGAACATGATTTTATAACAGTAAATTAAAGTATATATATATATATATATATGTATTAAAAATGCTTCCCTTCTAAATCTATTAAAGAATCAGGTGAATAAACCTGTTCAGTTTTCCATCAACAACAATTTTTTTTAGAACTGGGTCAGTCACTTTTAATGCAAATCAAGGCTGACTTCCAAGAAAACTATAAGAGAGCTGAATAAACGTTAATCGTCGATTTAAAAACATCCTCCGAGTATCTGTCAGAAATTCACAAGTGCATTTTTTAAGAAAGAGAAAGAAAGAAAGAAAGAAAAAGAACTAAAAAATTAAGACAACAGAAGGATGTTTGCTCATTGAATAAATTACATTTATAAATATATTTATATAAATAAATAAAGTACGCAAGTAACAATTTACATGGAATTTTTTTCGTATAAATAATTCCGACTTGGGTTTTTAAATAGCAGACACGATTCACTAATTTAGACACAATTTTTTTTTTACTTTATTTTTTTATTTAGAAACGGATATTCGTTTCGAATGTTAAATTTCCTTTCGCGGAAGACTACAAGGGTTGTTTCCTTTCAAGGACGGACTGAAAATACTCATATCTTTTGCCTGTCTGTGAAAAAAATCTCCGTGAATAGTTTCTTCATTTTTTTTCATATTTCTTTAAATTTGAATTAGTTTGGAAATAAAACTAATTTGATGACAAAAAGTCCGTCACGGATTTAAAGACTATTTCTATTAATTATATAATTAAAAGAATAATTAATTATGCGCTAAATATTTCTTTCCGAACTAAAGCGATTTTTGCCGCTCGATAAAAACTTCTTTTTTGCTTTCAAAAAAAAGGAAAACAGAAAATTATAAAAACATTGTTTGGTTGTAATTTAGAAAAAAAAATTCCGAATTAAGTACATATCATCAATATGGGAATTCCTTTCGCGTTGGGAGGAATTTTCTTTCTGGTGAAAAAATCTTGGGAGACGCGCTCTCGATTGCGATGAGGCGCGCAGTCCGTTTCGCGTGGTGATTTATGTCCATTTGATGGTTTGTGTGTGTAGTCTCCGGTTTTATGCGAGCGTTTTAAATGGGAGATAAACATAAAGAGGCCTTTTATGGCGCCATCAAATAAACAACTTGACTCCTTCTGCTTTGCCTTCACTTTAACTTTGCGAGAGTGAGCGCAACGCACCTCACTTTTTGAACTGCGTGCGTGTAATCCGTATAGACAATCTGACACGCGTGAGTTCGCCGACTTTGATCGCTTTCAAATGGCAAAAAATTCCGTTTCTCATTCAAATATATATATAGTAGAAAACATTCTCGTTCGATTACAATTCGTGGGAAAATTTTCCTCAATTTTCCTCAATTTTTCTCAAATTTCCTCAAATTTCCTCAATTTTCTTCAATTTTTCAGTACTTTCAATTCTTCCTTCAATTATTCTATTATCGAATAATTATTTAATTAATTGAAATTTAATTAATTATTAAAAAAAACTATTAATCAAATAAATTTTGGTTAAATAAATCGTATTTATTTAAATACAGAAAGTATTAATTCAAATACAGAAGTTAATGATTCAATTACAGTTTATTTGATTTAAACGGAAAAAATTATTTCTTCCAAGTGAATATTCATTTGATAAAATAGACAAGTAATCCATTATTTGAATCAAATAAATTTTTCTTCGTATATAGAAATTAGTTAGTAATTTTTTGTTTTAAATTTAATAATCAAATTATTAGCAATTTGAGAAGAATTTTATCCAGAATCGTTTTTAGCATACTAATGGACCTTTGTGCGGCAGAAAATGAACGTATACGCCATATGTGGAAGGTCAAGAATATGGCGCCGAATACGTTCAGCTGCGCTCACATAAAGAAATCGATTTCTATACCCAAAAATGCATTTTAAAAAAAGCACTTTGACTCATAATTAAAATTTTTTATTTTAATTTTAATTAAATATCCAATATGTTCAATTTAAATATTAAAATTCAATTTTTTATATTTATATTAAATTAGCTGAAAATTATTTTTCCTGGAAATTTACATACTATTTCCCGAAGAAATGATAAAGAATTTCTTTTCTTTTCTTCAATTTCAATGTCGAATTTTTTTTTTGAAAAGAAAAATTTCGAATACGGGACCAACTAATCGGTGAAGATATTGAATATATACGTGGTTTTGGTCATTTGATCCAGGACCTCCGCGTGTTTATACAAAAGAGGTTGTAGGAAAAAAAAGGCAACACTTATCTTACAAAATTGAACCGAGGGAGGCAATCGCGTATATAGAAGTAAACTAAGAAACGTTAGCCTATAGAAGAGCGAAACTTATCCTCGAAGCATCGCATTTGCATATGGATGAGATTGTATTTTTTCGCACACAAAAAAAAAATATCGAGCAAGCATTGTATTCACGAGCTGAAATATTCTTTCGATAGCTCCCTTGTTGTTGAGTATCGATAAGTTCTATATCTCAAAGAACCATTTTTTTTCTTTCTTAATTCATTTCCAGTAACGTGTATAATTGAAATTCTAGAAATTCGACGATTTTTTACAGTATCCAAATTTTCCCTATTTTTTCAGGAAGAATTCAGTACATCAATTATGTATATATTATAAATTTTTTTTTGGAAAGAAATGTTTCAAAGTGGGAAATGAAATAAATTTGCTTGAGGGGAAAAAGAAGTGAGGGGGGAGATAAATAAATAAGCTGCTGACCTTTTATGGAGAGTTGAAAGGGATGAAGAGTGAAGAATTCTTGGAAAGGCCAGTGAAAAAGCAGCAGTCATGGCGGCGAATTCCGGCGTCGCGACGCTGTAATGCAAGCAGGCCCGAAGTATTGACCAAAGGAGAGGGCTTGCTGAGGGGGTGTACCACGCCCAACCCCTGGCGAGCGATACGAAAGTAACCCCTATCTTCCTGTTCTCTACGCTAGCGAGAGTCGCGGGAGCCACCCTTCCTCGGCATTATCATACATTACGTTTTTGCGTCCTTTTCCGAACTGCTCCTCTTTGTCTCTCTCTCTCTCTCTCTCTTTCTCTCTCCACCCTGAACTGACTTTTATCCATTCTCTCCTGTTCCCTTGTCAGTGGCGTAACTACAACACACATTTGGGCGCTTGCCAATGTCTCATATCTTCACATTTATCTCTCAAATGTCGGTCATTGGTTCACGAATTTATCGAAAAAAAAATAACACTCTGTTAACAATTTTCGATTATTTTTATCGTGTGCGACATTTTTTTTCCAGTAATTCCGAAAAAGAAAAATCTATTTCCATGAAAAACTAAAAAGCAGAGCGACAATAGACTCAAAAGGAAGGATTGAGTGGCTCGCGCATTGTCCCCACTCTGCCGGTGCGCATGCGCCACGCGAAACAATCTCGTTCTTTCCTTTTCACTCCCATTGCCCCCACTCTGACACTCGCGTTCCGCGTAACTACTTCATTCACTACTTTATTAAATTATTTATTAAGTTACAATTAATTTTCAGTACAATTTCCTCCTCTCCTTATTTTTACCTTTCCAAATTCCGCAATAATAGAAACTTTCCAATTTTCAATAATAATAATAATATAAAGAAAATCCGACTATATTTCTATGATCTGAAAAGTGAAAAGTTTCTTAAATGAAAAACTTTGGAGCGTCTAAAGAAAACTTGGGGCGGATTTTGATTTGAAAATCCGTCTGAGAGCGTTTCCATAATTGTTGGACTTTCTCTTCTCTTGATTTTCTCAATTTCTGTTAAGTGGGATCAGTGTAGAAATAATATGGGGTCCTTGGTCACGTAATCGTAGCATCGATTAAAAGCTTTGCCATACGTGAGGGTGTTACAACTACATAAGTATATTTCTCTGAGCTTACTCTGCTTTCGAGGAGATTAGAGATGAATTTGATGTCCCTAAAAGTGAACTTGACGTTGAAATAGATCCCCCTCAAAATGTTCAATATTATAAAAATGATGGAAAGTATTTTCTTCCGTTAGCATTTCTTTGTGAAAAATGGTTATCGTTTTGTACCTAACAGCGAAAATAAAATACAATGAAAATATTATATTTAAATAAAATTTATTTGATACAAGTGAATATTTATTTGATACAAGTAAAATTTATTTGATACAAGTAAATATTTATTTGATACAAGTAAATATTTATTTGATACAAATAAATATTTATTTGATACAAATAAATATTTATTTGATAATAGTCAAGTAATTCATTATTTGATACAAGTAAATATTTATTTGATACAAATAAATATTTATTTGATACAAATAAATATTTATTTGATAATAGTCAAGTAATTCATTATTTGAATCAAATAAATTTTTTTTAGTGTAATATAACGTTTTAAATCTGCACGTCTGACTATAATTTTACTTCTACTACTAAAACGAAAATTCCTCAACTTCCATACTTAAATTTCGAATAAATTGTATTTAATTAATTCCACGTTTAAATTTAGAAATTTCCGTTCATTAGTATATGTAGTATTTGGTTAACTATATTAAGAGCTCGCATCTTCATTTTTTCGGTTTTGATTGTAAAGCAAATAAAATATTCACTACTCTAAAGTCTAAATAATTAAGTAATTTCATAGAGTGGAATATATGGTTTAAATGAAATGTTTCAAGAAGACGATTAAAACCGAGGTTGAAAATATAAACTTAATAAATCCCATTTACCTCCACCTCAATTTACAACATACAAGAAGAAAATATATTCTCTTTATGTATGAAATTATAATTTTGCATCTATTTATTGCATCTTCATTTTTCAGTTAAATTTAAATAACATGTAATTTTGGTTCCTTAAAGTTGAAAATAGTGAAAAAAAGTGAAAATTAATATTTTGAATAAATAAAATGACAAATTTTCTTTGAAAGTAAAGTGTGGTATATAGGAGAGAAAAACTTTTTTTTGGCCTAGAATGTGCAATCATCATTCAATTAATATATCAACAGGTTTATGAGACTTTGAAACACTAATTTTAACGTTATTCTCAAACCAAATTGAAATGAATGTAGACAAATTTAATTTAAATTTTCCGACTGAGTGAAAATTCGAGCCGAAAGCAGTGCCAAGTGTACAAAAGCGTTGGTAGAGGGAGAGAGAGAGAGCGCACGCTTTCATATAATGAATTCGAAACTCGTATTTTGATTCATAAATCTTGCAAGCATTTTCTTCGGCTTCAACCACAGACTTCTCTGGGGCTTAAAAGTACCTTTAAAGTCGGAGGAAAAAAAAACATTATTTGGAACGATTAATTATGTATCGTTGAAACTTGACTGGTAGTAGTTTTATTTTGTAAATATGTATAATTTTTTTTAATCAGTTAAACCATAAACGACGCTGTATTTTTCTTGGTAGAAGTGCCATATGGAATTATTAAATTTCTCCCCAAGAAATAGTAATTGCAGAAGTTAATTTAGTAAATTCGGTTTTATTAGTGACAAAAAATAGTGCAGTTTTTAAAACTGTTGCATCACTTTTCTCTCTAAATTTGAATTAGTAAAAATTTTAACTAATTTGAATTAGTGACTGACTTTTTGCTTTCGAATTAGTTAAATTTTACTAATAAATAGTAAAAAGAAATTTTTCTACTAATTTATTAGTAAATTTTAACTAATTCAAAAGCAAAAAGTGAGTCACTAATTCAAATTAGTTAAAATTCTTACTAATTCACATTTAGAGAGTTAGTAGTAAAAGTAATTTTTAGTCAGAATGAAATATTTGGAATTTATTGTAATTTGTTTTTTTTTAATTTGTGTTTAAGGAGTAAAAGTAATTATTAATAACGTAGAATTTTTAATTTTCTTTTCCATTTTATATTTAAGTAGCAAAAATAATTTTTAGTCAGACAGACGTATTTAAATTCGTGTTATATTGATTTAAGTAGTATAGGTCAATTTCTGTCAGACATGACGAAACACATTAAGTTTTAATTCCAGTAGTAAAAGTAAGTTTCATCTGAACGAATTTTTACTTCTTTGAATTTACTTTCAGTGGTAAAGATAAAATTTTTTGTTTAGGAAAATTTTGTCTTTACCACATTAAAACTTAAATAGTCAATAGTAATTTTACCTCTCTCATTAAAAATAAGAAAGTCAGACGAATGTTTCAATTCCCACAATATTGATTTCAGTAGTATAAATAAATTTTAGTCAGACAGTTTAGATTCATTTCATAAAAATATAGTTCCAGTAGTGAAAGTAGATTTTTGTCAGACTAGTACATAAGGCTTGCAATTTGTCTTCAGTAGTCCAAGTAAGTTCTAATCAGACAGGTCAGTTTAATAGTTAATACATTTATTTATTAGTTTTAGTAGTAAATTCAATTTTTAGTCAGACAATAGTTCGAAGAATTTTTAATTTGTAATGTAATTTTTGTATAAGTAGTGAAAGTAAGTTTTAGTCAGTTATAATTGTTTAAATTCCCGTTATAGTTTAGTTAAAGTAGTATAAAGAGGTTTAAGTCAGACAATTAGCATAAAATTACAGAAATTTTTTATTTCAGTACTATAGGTCCTAAGTTTCAGTTAGATAAATTTTTAATATTTGCAATTTTTGTCTTAGTAGTACGACTGTATAGACTAAATAGTCAGACTAAATAGTCTGACTAAATAGTCTGACAGTAGTAAAATAAGTCTTGGTTATTCATAAGTTTACATTTTTCGTAAAAGTAAAAATTAAATCAGTAAAATTATTTTATTTTTGATTTTTTTTTAGTTTCAGTAGTATGAGTAAATTTTAGTCAGACATTCCGAATTTATTTCTTTGTAGATTCCAGTAGTAAGAGTAGTAAGTCCGGATATTTTACAATATAATTTACCCTTCAGTAGAAAAGGCATGTTTCAGTAAGACGAATTTTTACTTCCTTGAATTTATTTTTATCGGCAAAAATAAAATTTTGCTTATACAGTAGTGCTTAAAAATTGTCATTAGTAATTTTACTTCTATCAGTAAAAGTAAAATGAAGTGAGACAAATGCTCCTAATCTGGCAATATTAGTTTCAGTAGTACAAGTAAATTTTAGTCCGACAGTTAAGGATTTTCTTGTAATGTTTTAATTTTACTTTCAGTATAATAAAAGTAACTTTCAGTTAGTCAGAAGTGAATATTTCTTGCAATTTAGTTTCAGTAGTAAAAGTAAATTGCCAGTGAATAAATTCATGTAATTCACTATACTGTAATGTAATTCACTATACTGTAATGTAATTCACTATATACTGAAACTAAAAACACTGAAGAAAGCGAAAAAAAACAGTTTCGTCTATTGTACACTATGATTCGTTTTGATCTTATTCTATCACTAAAGGTATTTGTCACCTTTCATTTTCAAATGCCTTCTATATATATAGACTTACCTTTCTGTCACCGCTTGTTGGATTTCAGTTTGTTGGTAAGGAATGCTGAATATGGTAATAGGAAGCTTTGAAATAAGATTGTCAACTTTCAAGAGATACGTGTTATACGAACTTATATACAGCTATACATGGAAAACGTGGTTTGTTACCATTTCTGTGTTTAAATTTGTTTTTCTTCTCCTCCTCCTCTTTGGTCTTCGTCTTTAGTTTTCTCTCTAACTTTCCGTCAGTTGGGAAATATCCGATCTTTTAAGGTTCGGAAAAATTCCAATATGAGGTTCAGGAGAAAAAAGAAGATGAAAAAAAAACCTTACTAGATGTAAAGAAAACATCACATCATATAGCGATTATATGCGAATATCCAATATACGTCATGTTTGGAGATGAAATACTGTCAGTAACAAAGCTTTGTGACTGATTTAAGATTATATGGAATAAATAACGTCGTCAGCAACAACTGTCCAATTCCCAAGTATTTTAAGAAATAACACGAAGGAAAAAAAACAATTATGTTTTGGTGAGAGAGAATTTTTCTTGAATTACTTTTTCGGGAAAAATTCGCTCGAGAAATTTTATCGAATCGAAGAAATACGGATGATTTTAGTTTAATTCTTTAAATTTCTTTGGAAAAATTGTACTTTCAGTTGTAAATTTTTAATAGTAATTTTCAGTTTCAGTAAGTAAGGAAAAATGTAAGGAAAAATGTACAAATTCCAAATGGTTTTTTGTATTAAATCCTGTAGCCAAATAAGAAAACCGTCTCTCCTTCTTTCTCGTGGCTAACGTAATATTTGAACACTCCTTTTCCAGGTTTAAAAACACTTAACAGCAATCTCTGTTTAAAAATTTTAGTGAACAACTCAAAGGTCGCTTATCTCGAGAGTGGATTTTCCAACTCACACATATTTGCACGTATATACGTAAATTCCTCTGAAGAAAAGTGGTACTTTGCTTTTACCTGTAAATCAGAAACTGTGTGATGTACTTTAAAAATTTACAGTCGACCAAGTAAAAATGTTTTTTTGTCACGCAAAATGAAATTTATCTTTAACTTCCTGATGATCCACCGTAACGAACCATCACCCAAACTTTCTATTCTGTCAACGTTTTCATTCGACCGGAAACCCCTTTCACTGTGGAATATATATATATATATAGATCGCCACCGACATTCACGAATGAAGCTAAAACTCAAGTAAAACAAGAAGACGGAAAAGAAAATCTGAAGACGCGCGTCTGTCTTGAAATAAGAATGAGTGTTTCATTTTGAAAGAAGTGGACCACTTTTTCAAATAGAAAAAGAAAGATACCGAGTAAAGAAGAGAAGTTCATGTACTGAAAAGTCAGTTACGTCGCCCATACTGATATACAAAATGGGAGAAAGAGAGAGAGAGAGAGGCAAAACAAAGAAAAAGAAAAAATTTTTTCAATTTCATCTCCGAAGAATTAAATAATTTTTGTAATTAATTAATGTAATGGTAATAAATAATATTAATAAAAAATAAAAATAATACCTAATCAATTGAAACTTCAAGTCGTTATTAAAACAACAAAAAAATGTTACATTTTTAACAAAACAATTTTTGTTATTTTAACTATTAATATTTTTATTTAATAAGTTAAATTAAATTTTTGTTTTGAATTTTTACACTAAGGAAAAAAATATTAAATATTGAAATAACAATATTTTTGTAAAATGTAACATTTTTAAGAAAATTTTTGTGTTGTTTTTGATACCGACACGTAAAATTCTCTGCTAAGGAAAAAGGTGAAGAATTTTTTTCTTCTTCTCTCCTTTTTGTCATTTTTCGATCTCCAATTCTAAAAATGTCAGTTTTCTTTCGTGTTCACGTTGACTGCAGTATATAAGCTAGGGAAAATATTACGATTGGAAATTGAGTATTGTACAAGCGACGGTTTAGATTACCCACTCAAGTATTGCCAAGAGAAATTGTCGATAGAATCCGTCACATATGTCAATACCTACAAATACCATCAAAAAGACATATTTCCTCACAGTCACGAATTCCACAATATGACAAGAAGAAGTCGTTTTCAATTTACATTTTTTTTCTTTAAATCTTTTCAGAATCACATATCAGACACTCCCCCCTCCCTTGACGATTAATCAGCGCTTCTTTGTAAATTCAAAAAAAAAAAAAAAGAAAAAAAAATGTTGACTGATACTTTGACCCAATTGTCAATTAAAATCTTCAAAGAGGAATAAGAAAAGGCAAAAAAGTAAAACGATGATGTGTTTAATTCACAGGGGAGAAGAAGCACTAATTTTATTATCTTTTGTTCCATTTCATGCAAATGGAAAGCAAAAAAGGAAAAGTCAAAATTTCAAATTTTAACTAACTGGAAAAAGCAGTGTGTGTACTGTCGTGGAAAAATTTCATCAAACAAATGAATTTTCAACCTAGAAAATTATTAGAAAAACTGTTATTCAACAAAAAAAAAAACTGTAATTTCTTCTAAAGGAGAAATAAATTTTTTATTTAATTAAATAATTTCGATTGGTTATTTTTATATTCGAAATTTTTTACCATACGAAATCAAATGATTATTTGGAGAAATAATCTTTATTTTCTGAATATATTTGTAAAAGCATTAAAATCAAAAAGGATATTTTTAAATTTATTCGGAAAATTATTCATTTATTATGTATAAAGAAATGATGTTATTTAAAATTTGTTTTTGTCTGAAATGTGAATAGTTATGTGCAAAAAGAATAGAAATAAAAATAAATAAATCATAAAAAATATGTAATGGTTGCAAATGCCTTTCAGATGAAGTCTCTAAAAATAAATCTTCATCTGCTCTCATTTATCATGTGCAACATTTATGCTTTTATTAAGCTCTGTAAAATATACACGTTAAAAAATGTTCTTCTCTCGAATTCATTTTTAAATTGATTTGTATTAAAGTAATTTTTTATTTTAAATACCGCGGAATTTTTACACATCAAATAACAAATTTTTAAATTAAAATTTAAAAACAAGAAGCAAATAAACGAAACTGAATTAAATTCCCTCTAATAATAAATCAATTCCCTCTAAATGGTAAAATATTTGTAATAATTATAATACAGAATAATAAAAAATAATAAATATAATCAATATTATATAATAATGTAATAAATAAATAAATAAAACAAGTAAGTATTTTTTATAAATATTCGAGAGTATAAACATTTATCATGCCGTTAACTAAAATTTTGAATTACATTCAAGAGAAACAAAAGTTGATGATAATAAAGTGCTTTATTTCTGATAGCAAAATTTTCAAACAATTTACAAAGAGGAAAATGCTTGTCGTGGTAATTATGTTTTATAATTATTAACATATTATTACAATGTATCATATAAAATAAGCTGACATGTTTTAATTGCCATTTATAATTTATTTTCTAATTAAAATTAAAATTTTACTGTAAATATTGACAATTAATGGATATAAATTTGATAAATTATCGAATTGCTAAGAAATTGTTAATAAACGACAATAAGTTTTACAATTAATAATTATTAATTGGATATAAATGACAAATATGACAAAATCGAAATGTTTCATTCCTTTTTTCGTCGAGCGGTGCTTTTTGGATCAATAAATTTCCAACAGACGTTTTGTCAGATAAAATGCAGAATACAATTTTTGGTAAATCCATTTGGCATATTTAATTTATGAATAATTCGACGATAAATTAATTACGGAACGACTTAAAATTAAAGCATTTAAACTGGAATTGTTGATTATTATACAAAAAAAATTTTTTTTTTCAATATTTTTTTTTTTTCAAAAAATATTTTCATTTCCAAATACAAACTATTTTTAAAAAAGCAATTAACTAATTTATTAGTTGACTAAATTAATTGAAGTAATTAATTAGTTGACAAAATTAATTGAATTAATTAATTATCTGATTAAATTAATTGAACTAATTAATAAGTTGACTAAATGAATTGAAATAATTAATTATTTAAATAACAAATTACAACGAATAACAGGAAATTATTTAATTACTAGTTAATAATTAGTTTAATTCATTAGTTTCGATAAATCACTGAAATAATTTTTTTTTCCTTCTATATTTCAAGAAGATTCCCTTTTTAAAATATCGAGAAATTTAACGAGTACAATTTGTTCCTGACAATATTCTTTTATATTTTCACGTTGAAAAAAGTTTAAACTTAAATGTAACTATAATTTATCTCCATTTTCATGGAGAAAATTTTGTCTCCAGTCGAGAAGTTTAAAAAAAAAAAAAGATATAGAATCAGGTATAAAGAGATAAATGAAGAAAAATAAAAACAGCGAGGGATAAAAATTATAAGAATATAAAGTCACCACTCTGAGAGTTTTATATAATTCAAGATATTTTTCTTTTTTTTTATAACAAGATGGATTGGGAAACTTTCAAAAAAAAATTTTTTTTTTGTTAATTTCTCTACCGAGTTATTTTACATATACATATAAGCGAGTGTTATAAATTTTCTAAAATACTGGCAGCTTGAGTATCAAGTTTTTCCCTTATCCCAGGTGTATATTTTAAATTTTTATTCGTGCGCCAAGTAGAGATGAAAAGTAATATTAAAAGTAAATGTTATTCTTAATTATTAGCAAAAGTTTTATATTCAATGAAAAAAATGTTTACATATTTTTTTTTAATATTCCATAATCCATTAGTATTTCGTCTCGATATTACAAGAGTTTTTTCAAGAAAATAATTTATTCCTTGGAAAAATTACTTAAGTATTTTTCAGGAATATTCTTAAAGTATTTTTAAGACGTATTCGTAAAGTATTTATTTTTAGGAATATTACTACTGTATCTTTTAGGAATATTTCCAGAATACTATATAAAAATATTTCTTCAGTATTTTTTAGGAATATTCCTATAGTATTGTTGAAGAATATTCCTATTGTTTTCAAAGAATAATTTTTTAGTATTATTTAAGAATATTCTCCTAGTATTTTTCAGAAATATTCTCCAAGAATATTCCTAGTGTCTTACAAGAATATTCTGTTACTATATTTCTAGTGTTTTGCAAGATATTACTAGAAATATTCTAGAAGAATGTTCCTAGTGTTTTGAAGTTATACTTTTTTAGTATTCTACAAAAATATTCAGAAAGTGTTTTTCTGGAATATTCTACAAGAATATTTTTAGCGTTTTCCAAAGAATATTCCTACAGAATTCTACATGCATATTCCCAGCGTTCTCCAGGAATATTCCTATAGTATTCTTAGAATATTTCTATTATTTAGAATATTTCTAGTATTTTGCAGAAATACTCCTTTAGTATTTTACAAGAATATTCCTTCCGTTATCGAAGAATATTGATATATTTTTGTCAAGAATATTCCTACAGCATTCTAGATGCATATTCCTAGCGTTCTCCAGGAATATTCCTATAGTATTCTTAGAATATTTATATTATTTAGAATATTTCTAGTATTTTGCAAAAATACTCCTTTAGTATTCTACAAGAATATTCCTTACGTTATCCAAGAAAATTGCTATATTTTTGTCAAGAATATTCCTACAGCATTCTAGATGCATATTCCTAGCGTTCTCCAGGAATATTCCTATAGTATTCTTACAAGAATATTTCTAGTATTTTGCAAAAATACTCCTTTAGTATTTTACAAGAATATTTCTATTATTTTGCAAAAATACTCTTTAAGTATTTTACAAGAATATTCCTTACGTCATCCAAGAATATTGCTATATTTTTGTCAAGAATATTCTCAGAATACTTTTTCAGTATTCTTCTAAAATCTTTTGAAAGTGTCTTTCTGGAATATTCTACAAAAATATTTTTAGTGTTTTCCAGAGAATATTCCTACTGCATTCTAGATGCATATTCCTAGCGTTCTCCAGGAATATTCCTATAGTATTCTTACAAGAATAATTCTAGTATTTTGCAAAAATACTCCTTTAGTATTTTACAAGAATATTCCTTACGTTATCAAAGAATATTGCTATATTTTTGTCAAGAATATTCCTACAGCATTCTACATGCATATTCCTAGCGTTCTCCAGGAATATTCCTATAGTATTCTTGCAAGAATATTTCTAGTATTTTGCAATAATACTTCTTTAGTGTTCTACAAGAATATTCCTTACGTTATCCAAGAATATTGCTATATTTTTGTAAAGAATATTCCTACAGAATTCGACATGCATATTCCTAGCCTTCTCCAGGAATATTCCTATAGTATTCTTACAAGAATATTTCTATTATTTTACAAAAATACTCCTTTAGTATTCTACAAGAATATTCCTTACGTTATCCAAGAATTCTAGTATTTTGCAAAAATACTCATTTAGTATTTTACAAGAATATTCCTTACGTTATCCAAGAATATTGCTATATTTTTGTCAAGAATATTCCCAGAATACTTTTTCAGTATTCTTCTAAAATATTTTGAAAGTGTTTTTCTGGAATATTCTACAAGAATATTTTTAGCGTTTTCCAGAGAATATTCCTACAGCATTTTACATGCATATTCCTAGCGTTCTCCAGGAATATTCCTATAGTATTCTTACTTGTATATTTCTAGTATTTTGCAAAAATACTCCTTTAGTATTATACAAGAATATTCCTTACGTTATCCAAGAATATTGCTATATTTTTGGCAAGAATGTTCCCAGTGTTTACAGTCTTTTGCAGAAATATTTATGAAACAATGTCACAATATTTTTTCTAACTCTATTGTTCAGTAATTGAAATGAATATTTAAATTAAAAATAAGAAATCATTATAAAAAATTCAAATGAATATTTAAATTAAAAATAAGAAATCATTATAAAAAATTCTCACCTTGCATTTTGGATATTCCTCCTCAGGATTTGGCCTCTTCCATCCCAATAATGGTGGTATGCACACCAATGCCGATAATAACCAAACAAGCGCAATCATTAATGCAGCTCTCGCCGGTGTTCTTTTCTTTAAATATGCAATTGCTTGCGTTATACTCCAAAACCTGTCCAAACTAATTAGACACAAGTTCATAATGCTCGCCGTACAAAGTAAAACATCCATCGCCGAATAAATGTCACACCACCAATATCCAAATATCCAATAACCCATTATTTCATTAGCCAATGAAAATGGCATTATAATGAGGCCCAAAAAAAAATCCGCCACCGCTAAACTCGCAATAAACCAGTTCTGAATGTTTTTCAATGCCTTCTCAGTGGCTATTGCAATAATCACCAACATATTACCAACGACAATCACAATCATCAACAATGTCACCACAATTGATGCGAACACTATTGTCGGTAAACTATAACCCGATGGATACATACTGAGAACAATAAATGTCTCATTATCCAAACTTTTGTTACATTGATACAAACTGTCATTGAATGATGATGATGATGAAGAATTAAAACCTAAATCAAAATCCTCTAAAGGATCATTGAAACCAAATAGAAGATTGTCCTCAATTTCCGTAGTCATGTTGCTTTCGTAAACACTTTTTCCCTTGTCACTATTAATTGTCCTCTCACAACCACTCTCACAATCACAGGTCAATTTTTTATTATTATTATTATTATTATTATTACTATTATTATTACTATTCGTATTATAATTATTATTATTATCTTTGATCACGGTATTATTTCCTGTGATTTCTTCTTGGGGAATTTCGGTTGTTTGGTGATCGAATGTTGTTGTTGTTGTTGTTGATGGTGAGAGGGGGGAGGATGATGATGATGATGTTGATGATTGCTGGTCAGTGGCAATGGCGGATGTTGATGGTGATGTTAATTTTAGGGATAATGCTGAAGATGACGAGCCACCAGTAACGAGAGCAACATTCCACGTGTTCATGTTACCCTCATCAATGTTGCTCGCCGATTTTAGACTACCGGCGCCGATGCTCATTATGCTGCCAAGGTTCGGCATCACTGGCACCTGCGAACCAATTTGCAGGTGCTATCTCGCTGGATCTAAGAAGCAACAGGATCGTATCCTGGGTGTGATTTCCAGGACAAGGAGCAGCAACAGCAGCAATAATAAATTGGTAATGTCCTCGCATCTCGAGGTCAGGGGCGACATTCCTCCTTTTCAGGATGATCGTTGCATTCTCTTTATCATCACAAAAATGGAAAACTTTTCTTTTCACCCCAAATTAAATTCCACCCAAAAAAAAAAAAAAAAATTACTCTTCACTTCTTTTAGATCCAATTTCAATTCAGATTTGTTTCTTGAATTGTTCAAGAAATTGTTTCACCTGGAAAAGTTTTTTTTTCAGTTTCAGTTTTAGATGGATTGTTTCACGATTGGTGGGAAAAATTTCTTGTTTTATGGGGAGGAAATTTCTTTGCAATGTTTCGTAGAGTGATAATTGTATTGATAAACTTATTATTGATTTAGAATATATTTTTCTCCTCTTCTTCTCTCTCGAATCTAAACTAGTTCGGTTGAGATAACAACGTGAATTTAATCGGAAGATATTTGGATTAGTTGTTCTTTTGTCGAATTCTCCAACGGGGAACAAGGGACACAATTTTTCAAAATTCAAAATAGCACTGAAACGTGAAGAATTTTTGGAGAAAATGTAGAGACAAAAAAATTGGTCCCTTCTTAGTTTTTCTATTCCTTCTCTCAGTAAACTTAAAACTATCTCTCTTGTTAATATTTTTTCTCTTATTTCTCAATATTATTTTTATTTTTAATTCTATTTTTATTTGTATTCGTAATCGTAGTCTTATACTATTCTTATTCGTATTATTATTTTTATTATAATTCTTATTCTTATTCTTATTTTTACTCTTAATTTTAATTTTTATTCTTCTTTTCTTATTTTTATTCTTTTTCTTATTATTCTTCTTCTTATTATTCTTTTTCTTATTCTTCTTATTATTATTTCTCTTCTTCTTCTTCTTATTATTATTAATATTCTTAATATTCTTCTTCTCCTTATTATTATTCTTATTCCTTTCCTCTTTTTTTCTTCACAAAACACTTGTAAATGTGAAGAAATTTGCGAATACAATTCTTCTTATTATTATTATTAATATTCTTATTATTATTCTTATTCTCCTTATTATTATTCTTATTCCTTTCCTCTTTTTTCTTCACAAAACACTTGTTAATGTGAAGAAATTTGCGAATACAAGATTTTCTGGAATATATTTCCACACTCTCAGATTTCCTTAATACATTTTTTTATTTTTTTTTTATTTTCGTCTCTCTTCCAACATTTTTTTTTTTCAATCAAGTTTCGCGCTAATGATGCCCGCGGGCTAATTAATTATCGCACCGAGGCTAAAAGGCTAAGCTTTGGAATACCCGTACTGCTCCGACCTGCTCCTCTGAATTGTGTACGAGAAAAAAATTTTTTTTCTGTTTTTTTTTTTTACAAAAGAATCATTTAAAAATTGCGAATTTTTTTTCTCCTTCTATTATCTAAAGAGAGAGAGAGAGAGAGAGAGAAAAAAATCACACACGTTCATCAATAGTCAAAATATGTTTTTTCATTATTATTATTATTTTTTTTTCTATACAAATTGTGTATTTATCCAGAGAATCTATTTCTAGTTTTTTAGGAATATTTTACAAGTTATTATTCTGGATACAATGAGAGAATTTTTTTCATTGGGAGAGGAAAATGGAGAAAGAGAGAGAGAGAGAGAGAGAATATTGGAAAATGACGCTTGTTTTCGTTCGTTATCCAGTTAATCGAATTATACAAATCGTTGAATAATCCTCTTATGTGCCGCTATTTACATGTGTTTCTCAATTGAGAGAGGAGAGGGGATCTTTCTTTGATCACGTGACTCTTTCTACATTCGAGAAATTTTCTCCTATTTTTTGACAATTAGTTAGGAATTCAATTTCATTTTGATAGAAATTCTTCCTTTCTCTTGTCAATTCTTTATTAGGAATTTGTAATCGTTTGTAATTTCTCCAGTTGCAAGAGGTTTTTTTTCCTTCCAAAATTTGACACTTGTACTTTTATTCACAATTTCCGGATGTTTTTTTTTCTTTTCAAAATTTGCTGATTTCTTGTCTACAATTGCCAGTTTTATTTTACCGAAAAATTCTTTATTTTTCCAGAATTTTTCTCTGTTGTTCTTTTTATCAACAGTTGTCAAATGTACTCTATCGTGAAATTGTATTTTGTCAACACAATTATTAAAATTGTAATCGAAAATTAATAATTTAATTTTTAAATCCAGTCTCTTTTTTGCAAATCAAGTAGCAAAAATTCCCTTTTTTTTTGAAGAAAGAAATTAATACCAAAAAATTCTTTTTTGGGAGCCCTAATTTTGGATTTTTTTTTTTTTTTGCTCTTTTTTCGAAATGTGATCCAAATCTGTAGCTTGCCACTGGACGGCTATTTTGTCGACGATATGCAGGACAAGCAATCTTCTCGCTTTGAGTTCATGATTTTATGAGCAACTTTCTTCAACATTGCACCACTTTTAGTTCTTTATTTTCCGTCTCGCGTTAACGTCGTTATTTTTATGGACCCGTGCAAAGGTCAGGAACTATAATATGTCGAGTCGTGAGTGAGAGAGAGAGAGAGAGAGAGAGTCTCTTTACTATTTTCACCAGAAAAGGAAAAAATTCCACTCCGGAAATAAAATTGTCTACTTGTTGCTTGTAAAAAATTCTTCTTCACTTGGAAATTGAAAAATTCAAATGTTTTTTGTTTCTGCCGGGAGAAAAAAAATTCTTTTCTCTTGGATTCCTTGGGAAGGGAATAAAATTTTGAAATCACCACAACGAAGAGATTTGGGTCTCTCTTTTCGAAAATGATGATGTTGATTTTAAGCAAATCGCGTTTACGATGCACAATATATACGAGAAGGACACTGGCTTGAGTACCCAGCCGGGACACGTACCATAGGATCACGACCCGTTAAACCGAGTAAATCCGAGCGCGCATGACGGTGACTTGTCGACTTTGTAGCGGCACACTGCTGACTGACTCTCTGGAAAAAGAGGAGAATGATTCAGACAGGGGATGATCCTCTGAGTAGGATTTAGGGAGGGGAGTGTGTGTGAGAGAGAGAGAGAAGTTAGAAAAGGAAGGGGGGACAATTTTCCAGTTGCCGAAGAAAATTGCAAACAAAAAAAAGACAAGCCACAAACAGCAGGAGTGTTATATATATAAACGTGGATTGAGGAAAATTGAGAGAACCGCAGGAATTGAATCTTCATTCAGTGGGATTGCACACGTGGTTTTTGAAATCGAGGAAACCTATCAAGCATTCTCGAGGTAGTTTCGACTCGCACCTACTACTCTTTTTCGTGCTCGACAAATTTACACCCAGAGTTCATGGAGAAATTGTGAAACAAAAATTAAGTTTTAATTCTTATTGAGAGAAAACAAAATTTTTTCTGTTTTAGATTTTTTACAGTTGCTGCATAATTAGAAAGGACAAAAAAATTTTCCCAAACAGGAATGAAGTATTATGATGCAAAAAAAACAGAAAAAAAGCAAATTGCAAAATCGAGAAGATAAGAAACTATACAAAAGATAGAAAACTTGATTGTAAAAGAAGAATATTAATTTAAGAATAGTTTTTAATTTGTGGCAAATAGTATCAATAGTGTCAATAGTATAATTAATGGCATAAAAGATCATAAAAGATTATAAAAACGTAACATAATTTATCATTTAGTATTTTATTTGCAACTATCAATCTACTAATATGAAATTAGCAAAGGAGAAAAAAGGTAAAAATACGAATAAAATAATAAGAAGAAGAAGAAGAAAAATATGAAGAATAATGTTAAGAAAAGTAAAAAGAACAATAATAAGAATAATTTTAATAATATTAATAAAATTAATAATATTAATGATATTAATAATATTAATAATAATAATCAGTAATAAATAATAAAAATTTAAATGACAACCATAACAATTACTATAGTAATAATAATAGTAATAAACTAATAAACTTAGTGACAGTAAAAGTATTTACAGTAGAAACAGTTTTAGTAGAAGTAAAAATAATTTTAGTAATAATAATAATAATAACAATAGTAATAATAATAGTAATAAACTAATAAACTTAGTGACAGTAAAAGTATTTACAGTAGAAGCAGTTTTAGTAGAGTAAAAATAATTTTAGTAATAATAATAATAATAATAATAACAATAGTAATAATAATAGTAATAAACTAATAAACTTAGTGACAGTAAAAGTATTTACAGTAGAAACAGTTTTAGTAGAAGTAAAAATAATTTTAGTAATAATAATAATAATAACAATAATAATATTAATATCAACAGTAATAAAGAAATAATATTAATATCAACAGTAATAAAGAAATAACGATAATATTTACAGTGATAATAAAAATAATATTAACAATAATATTTACACTAACAATGGAAGTAATAACAGCAGTATTATTAAAAATAGTAGCAATATAAATAACAAAGATAAAAAAATAATAAATATAAAAATAATAATAAAATAGAGTAGTATATAATAATAGTCGAATAAATAATAGTAGCAACAATAGTAGTAATAAGTAGTAATAAAGACAAGGAAAGAAAGCGATAAACTAGAGAAGAGAGAAAAAAGAGCTAAAAATAAGTGAAAAAGCTACAAAAGTACAATATCGAAGATAAGAATTGAAAACTAAATTTGCAGAACTTTTACAAAATAGAAAAAAATGAAAGTTATTTTTCCTAGAGAGAGAGAGACAGATGTTATTTACAACAGATGCAGCATTACATGATGAAAATTAACTATAAGTTTTTTAACAAGGAAAGGAAAAATTGGTTTTCTTGGAGAAAATAAGGAGTAAGGATAATAAAATCGAAAAAATGTTTTTTTTTCTTTCTTTTTTTGGGAAAAAATTGTTCCAGTACCGAAAAGTCGTAAATGTTGCCGGACTGGAGATTTTTTTTTCTTTAATACACGCGATTAAAATTTCCCTTGTTCGTGATTTTTTCTTTTTGATTTCGCGAAAGGGAAGTTGACTCGGAATAAAAAAAAAAATTTTTTTTTTTCTTCTTCTCTCTTATTGTAAGGAGAAGATTTTTGACTAGCCCATTGGAGAGGCTGTCCGCTCCACGACGAGTCCTACGATCAACTGTATGGCAAAATTCGAGGCGCTTTTCGTTGATTTCGAGGGTGGGAAAGTGGGTGGCGGCGGAGGAGGAGGGGGAAAGAAGGGGGGTTTTTATAAACGAGGTGAGGCGCAGGCGTCACGCAGAGTCCGACTGTAGCACCACACCAATTTACGTTGTTGGCAGTCGACTTTGGTCCATAGACCAATTACTTTTGTTCTTCTTTAAAAAAAAAAGAAAAAAAGAAAAAATAGACAAATGCTATTTTTTTTTGTATTTGGTGTTTAGAGATTTGTGAGGTAAGCTTGTTATTTGATTTGAATATTGTATAATTATGATAATGATGATGATGATGATGATGATGATGATGATGATGATGATGATGATGATGATGATGATGATGATGATGATGATGATGATGATGATGATGATTTTGCTGGATTAGTCATGAGTCGACGAGGATTTTTTTTCGATTTTGTTTCATGGAATAATTTTCCTTAGAGCATACATGTCTCTTGGACTTGTGAAATTTGTAGTTGTTGTATGAATGAGGGATCATGTAGGAGCGGCTGTTGCCATTCTCATCTTGAAATATGCACACTACACTTGCTCACTATTCTGTCCATGATTAATTACAAGCCCTCTCGGTACAAGGTGATCGCACGAGTTATCGTCTTGTTTTATATACGTCTACTCGTTTTGCATCATTGAAGAAGCAAGCAGTGTTCCACGATAAAATGAGAGGTCACTTTAAAGACATTATTTCACGACATTAAAGTACGAAAATTCATATATATTCCTATACCCAAAATTATTCTCGCAACAAATATCATAATTAAAAATCTGTATTTATTTACTAATATATTAATATACTAATATATTAATAATATTATTTCAACATATTTATTACATATTTATTATTGAATTATTATTACTGAATTATTTATTTTTAATAATAAAAATAACATTTAATTAATAAATTAACATGTATCAATACTTCATTATTTATTTGTTGATAATAACGATAGATTATTATTTATATCATTTATTAATTATTTATTAATTATAATTGTAAAATTGAATATTAATTTACAGTTATAAATAATGTATAAACATTATAATTATAGATGATCATAATGTGTTATGTTATTTATAATGCTATTATTTATTTCTTTGGAAAAAGATGAATAACCAATTTACTAAATTATACTATCAGTAGTGAAATAAAGTTTTAGTCAGACAGAAATGCTTAAAAAAAGAAAATTTACTATTGTACTTTTAGTACAAGTAGTAGAAGCAAATTTTAGTCAGACCGAGGTTTACAAATTCTATGCGATTTCTTTTTCAGTAGTAAAAGTAAATTTTAGTCAGACGGAACTGTATAAACTTACTAAATTGTACTATCAGTAGGGAAATAAAGTTTTAGTCAGACAGAAATGCTTAAAAAAAGAAAATTTACGATTGTACTTTTAGTACAAGTGAAAAAAGCAAATTTTAGTCAGACCGAGGTTTATAAATTCTATGCGATTTCTATTTCACTAGTAAAAGTAAATTTTAGTCAGACAGAACAGTTTTTATTACTGTAAAATTTAGATAAGTAGTAAAACGGTGTTTTAGTCAGACAAGAATTAAAATTCCAATTAATAATAATTTAATTGCTAGATATTTTAATTGATAGTGATGAACTATTTTTCCTAATATTAGTAGTAAAAGTACGATTTAGTCAGACATTCGGTTTGAATTTTTCTCTTTATATTATTTTCACAACTAAATACAATTTTCATTAAAAATATGACACTCTCATGGAAAATTGTACTGAAGAACAATTTCTCTAAATTTCACTTGCAATCGAGGGAGGTACACTTCTTTTCTCTTCGCAGTTGTATAACGTCAAAAGGAAAAACAATTTTCCGTAAAATTGAGCGCAAAGAAAAACCATATTGCGAGACAATGGTTTCTGAATATAATGATAAATAATGGTGTCATCATATATATATATCAACATATTTTTTTTGAAATTCGTTTCACAAGAAATGCGTTAATGTGATTAATTCATTTGTCTATTTTTAGGCATTCTTTTCCTTTTCCAAGTCTTTAATTTACTTGAATTCACCACCCCATCTAGTACATTTCTAAATCGTTTCATTCCCTGGCACCTTTGCTTCAATCCATTATACCATTTAACTTTCTTTCCTTTCCCTAACCCCCCATTCATCAAACCAAATGACTCATATATAGAGATAGAATAAAAACACATAACCACCTCCCCTTTAATCGTTCAAAAAGCGTTTCTCCAATATTTACTTTTAAGAAAAAATAATAGTAGAAAGTTTAGAAAAATAGCATAAAATCTTGATGGATGTGTGAGAAGAAAAATTTTTCTTTTTGCAAAATAGAAGAAAAATATTTTAGTCAAATCAACAAACAACATTTTTTTTTTGGAAACATTTAATACATATTTTGTAAAGGAAAATTTTTTTCAATTGCATTTGAATAATATTTGTGATGCTTTAAAATATTATTTTATTTTTGATTCTAGATATATATTTTTTATATGACGCATTTCTATTTTGAGTTTGACGTGCTTGTAATGTATTGAGGGGGTTATAACCTTCAGCGAAGGGTGATCTATGAATACAATGCTTTAGTGTTAGTTTTTTTTAGGGGGGGAAGTAGTGAGAGACAAAGTGGAGCAAAATAAGAAGAATGTCGCCATAAACCTAAAAAGGGGCAGTTTGCACTTTAAGGGTTATTTTTTTCTTCCGTAGAGGGGAAAAAATATCAAAGGATATAAATTCTTCTCCATTTGGCTATGCTTATCTAAATCTTGCAAAATCGCTTACGAGTCAGAGAGCATTGATTTTATTTTATTCCAAAAATTAAATAATACGAACTTAAAATTAATTTCAATTTTCAACTGAAACATTATTTAGTTAATTAATTAATTAATTAATTAATTAATTGTAATTTGACAAGTAGAAAAATGGGGAAAGGTGGAAAAAAATAGAATTGAGAAAAAGTTGCAATTATAAAGACATGAAAATTTGAGTTGGGACATGAGAGGTAATCGGCCGAAATTGGTTATTGAAAATGGTTATCAGAGAAGACTGATACCTTTTGTACGAAGGGACAAAGAGTAGAAGGTGGCTGCTGAACTTGGACGAGAGAGAGAGAGAGAGCTATAGGGGTTCTTATCTTTTGTCTAGTTTACCCTATGAACTCTCTAGTTTCCGTTACGTATCTCTAGAAACAGACATCTCAGTGATGGCCTGCTTTCGAGCAGACGACATGGTTAGGTTGAAAGTTTAGTCTCGGAGGAAGTTTGGGATATCGTTCCACTGCAGTCCGCAGCATCCAAGAGGCCCTTCAAAGTGGTAGTTATTGGTTTTGCGAGGCTAACTGTGCGCAGTTTGAGCGCCTGAATTGACAAGCCAATGCTTGTCCTTCTTATGGAGAAACTAGTTTCTAAATTCTTTTCTGATGTTTCCATTTCTACCAGCCATCATCTCTTTCTCTCTTCCCCTCACCATTCCATTTTCTCCCTCCCGACTCCTATTTTCCCTATTTTCCTACGTCCTCTTCCCTTCTCCTTTTCCTCTATTTTCCCCTTCCCCTTATTCACCATTTTTCCCTAGTTTTC
>JUFY01032570.1:1950-14490 GCA_001855655.1 Leptopilina clavipes
ATTTTTATTAAATGTTGATCCTTTTTGTGTATTTGCACTCCAGAATTCAAAAACATAACCTAAAATTTTTTGGAGCTAAGGTACCTTTTGTCGCAGAGCGTCACATATTATATTCTATTAATTTTTTTATAATTCAAGGCCATTAGGAAATCTGCGCGTCAGTTGAAGTGAGCTGCGCAGGACACCTGCGCACAGTAACAGATCGATTTCTTTGATCCGAACCGTCAAATCTGCACCAAGACTACAATCGGTAATAAAAAATTACAAAAATCGATGAGTGAATATAAAAATTCCAATTTGGAGAATATATTCGGTAAATTCAAATACAGAACTAATTGCATTAATAACAATAATGGGAGGGGGAAAAAAAATGTTGAGACAATTTTTCGTCATGTTTCACGGTCTTTTGTTCATCTGCGCGCAAGTTTTTCCTTCCACGAAGAGTGAAGCCATAGAAATATGGTCACGCTGATACGCCCTCGGTGAAATGATTTACGACGAGAAATCGATTTGCAAGAGTCTCTTTTTTTTTTCTTGCTGTGGTATGGGTGTAGATCGATCGATTGGCGCTAACAGCCCTGCATAAGGACCACTAATGAAAACCACTGTCCACGGACCCGATGTCATTAAATCCCCGGTGCTCTTTTAGATGGGTCTCTCGCTCTTTGTTTCATATTGGCCGAAGCGCGTTTTTCAAGAGAGGTTGGGGGTCCGAAACCGTCTGTCATCTCCCAAAGAACGACTATAGTGGTCGCTTCACGCTGCTTCATTATATTTTTTAAATGTAAATTCGTACACGGAACTCGACGCTGTATGTATGTATATATATATGTATTCAGCCCTCTTTTTCTTCTTTATAAAACTCTCGACTTCGTATTACCAGAAAGTAGCCGCGGGCTAAAGTCGCGCTCCACTGATTGCAGGCGACAGTTTATGGTCCCGCTTCGTCCTCAACACCAATTAGCCCCCTATCTTCCAGGAATCATTCAAAAAAACTTTCCCATTTTGCTCTTTTTTCCGCACACTAAATCTCACTTTTACAGAGTTTTATCGTCCCGTGACCTCTCTGATTTAAAAAGGTTTATTGTCTTCTGATCATGATTCATGGATTTTTGAAAGTCCCGCACCCTTGTGGGTTTTTACTTTTTTTTGACATCAATAAACAAGATTAATGGAAGAAACAAAACATTAATTTTGAAACAAAACTAATCGAAGACTTTTTTTTTTAATCAATTGCGAAGTCTCGTCCTCCTCGTACTCCTCATTCAAAAAAACTTTCCGATTTTGCTCTTTTTCCACACTAAAAGAGCAAAATCGGAAAGTTTTTTTGAATGAGGAGTACGAGGAGTATCGAGAGAGATGTTTTATATAAAAATTGCGGGGAAATAATTTCGATGTCGTGCGGCCTCTGGTTTTCTTTTTTTTTTTTTGTGATCGAGGTGGAGAAAGTGGTAGATCCATGGTATTGTCTCGAGAAGATTACAACACGTCCAGGAGTGCTTGTAATATAGGGACTTGGAGCTGCCTATCATGCTTCCTTCTGATCATCTGTGGGACTTGAACAGAGACACACACATGGGAAGAGGGCGGGGACCCGGGACTCAAAGAAGCAGAGGGGACCCCCGGTTAATGGGATCGCTGTGGATCGGAGCTTTCTTCTCTCTTCACGTTAGAATGAGATGATGATATATACGTATGCAGTTCTTCAAGAGGAACTGAGAGAAGATTTCAGCGGCCGACGACAACACCCAATGAACGACCGCAGAAAAACTCGCAGCAATTTGAGTCCATGTTGCTTATTACCAATCGCCTCGTCAGTCACAAATTGGTTTGGACCCCGTTCACCAGGAGTGGTATTCATATATATGTTGCGGCAACAGTGAGAAATACATTTTATACATTTTAGACATTTCATACATTTCATACATTTGCAAGTAAAATTAAGATTGACGAATATTGGAAATTTATTTTGAAATTGATTCTTTAAATTCTAAATCAGAGAATATATATCTCAGTCCGGCTGCTCTTTGACTCTTTTACCGGCGCACTTACCACCTGGTTGGAAATAAATTTTTACACTGTTTATCAAGTCAGGAGATTGCTAAGATGACAAACCAGCGATGGCTGCTTATTATTAGTTATACTGATCGGATATTTATTCAAATTAATGCAAATTACGGTGGCGAGGTTTCAATGCACCACCGCCATCAGTTAATGTGTGCGCAATGAATAAATTGCTACCGGGCGTGCGCCAATATTCCTCGATGACTCATCTTATACTCATCAATGAATTTTATCAATTAAATATAAGAGTGAAAATTTGTGTCTTATTAATTTATTTCATATACATCATATGTGACGTTCCACGGTGAAAGGGACCTAACGTGTCAACGAATTGTAGGTTATGTTTCGGAAAGTTTTTGCTTGATTTAAAATTTATTTTTAACTATCTGAAGTCAAAAATAGTTTTTTTATTAACTATTTTCCATAGTAAGTAATTAATAAAAAAACTATTTTTGACTTCAGATAGTTAAAAATTAATCTTAAATCAAGCAAAAACTTTCCTAAACATAACCTACAATTCGTTGACACGTTAGGTACCTTTCACCGTGGAGCGTCACATATTATAATTGTTCTTGTACTTACAGAATTACATCAGATTGATTAAGAGAAACACTCACCTGAAACAAAAATAGTATTTTGATAATATAACAAATAATAAATAATATACAAAATGGTTTAATTAGTAAACAAGCCTCGGATCGACTTAAAGACGCAAAAAAGTCGCTTTAGTCGATTAAAAATACAAAAAAAGTCGTTTGTTTAATTCAGTGTTGTCACAAAAATTTTATTTTGTATTTCCTTGCCTTTCATTGATTTCTAAATTGAATTATTCAAAATTTCAATAATTTTGGTAAATATATATTTCAATAATTCTTATTTGTTTTTCCAGGGGAAATAAATTTTTTTTAAATTTCAATTTTAAACCTTCTGAAATTTAATAATTTCTAGTAATTACAACATCATTATTTTATTTAAAAAAAATGATCTATTAAGATTAAATTAATTATTTTGATCTAATTAAAATTCACTCGATTCAAATAAATACTTAAATAAATACTTATACTTCAAATAATTCAAGTTATTTGAATCAAATACATATTTTTTAAATGCAGATAAAAAATATTTGATCCAAGTAAATATTTTTCAAATAATTTTTGAATTATTTAAACCAATTTTTTTTCCACTGTGGTTTGATTAGTATAAGAAATTAGGGAAAGTTTCTATATACGTACGGACTATTTATCAAAAATATAAACCTATAATTATAAGAAAAAGAATCTTGTAAATATCATCATCGAAAATGCTTTTCGAACCGCATCGCGTCGCTTATTAGAATCTAATACCCTCCGGGGTCCGGGTGTAATTTGAAAGCCACTAAATCGGTGCTCGGACAATGGCCCGTGTAATTTGAAAAAAAAGAAGAAAAAAAAACTGCCACGGGACAGAACCAGTATCAAGGAATCATGCTAGAGTCCCAAAGTCTAAATTGTCTAGACATTAGATTGAATTTTAGAATCTGTATATGTATATAGCGGTATTCTCAGGTATGAGACATGACAACCGGCATCAGACAAGAGATCCTGAACTTACCCATATTTCTTTGTCGAAGGAGGTAATATCTTAGACTCGACAATGCCTTGGTGATTGTAGCTGCCGCATGACGGATCCCCAGTTTCACCTCGTTCAAGTCACAACAGTGTTTGTTACCCGGGTCCGCGATGGCATTTCATAAACTAATGTTGCCTCATCAAACAGTCCAAGAACTGGGATGAATGACGTGCCAGTTCAAAACAGCACATTTGTTATATGGAGTGAAGATGACCAAAAGAGGCCTCCATCTTCCGTGTATAGGATTATTACAAAGATCCGCAGGTCCAAGGAGGAGAAGAAGATGAGACGAAACAAAAGAAGAAGGAAGACCGATGTTCAGGGATAAATCAAGACTAACCAGCCGCGCAGGGCTTTAATTCAGACGCGTGGGACGCAAAGTACGATACGATGCTTTCGTATCACATATGTGAGTGTATATGTGTATATATAGTTATAATATACGGAGAATGTTGTAGCCGAACGTGCAAGGTGAGGGATGGACCAGGGAAGGTGTTCGAAGCTTCGCGCCTTCGGGAATAAAGACGACGTCGAGCGTCCTGTGGAGACTCTTACCGCACCTTGCTTTGATCTCCTGGTATGAATCGCGTGGGTGCAATTTACGAAGATGTGCACCTTGGACAAGCACTCAAGACATCTGTGGAGGCAGTTTTCGTATTCTGATTTTGGAAAGTATCTTTATCTTATTCCTTTTATTATGAGACAGGAGCTGAGGATTTCTTATGAAAGCAACGCCATCTTCAGTCAAATTTCGTGAATTTTTTTCCTCATCACACATTTGTTGATCGCGACTTTCCAACCCTGAAATTGCAGATCGACTCAATTCGTTTAATAATAATAGTTTCTTTGAATGGATGAGGTGCCTTTTCCATAAAGAACAGAAAGTTCGTTCCTGGATTCAAATTATCAAATTTTATATACTTTAACACATATTATTTTTGGAAAATTTTATTCACATAGTTAATATTTTTTTGTTTCAGCATCAGTTGCAAGGATCGAATTTTCAACGCAGAGGACAAGGAACCGAAGAAATATTATTTTTGGGAATTTTGTATAAATTTCCCCATACTAGATCATGAATAAATAGTGATTTTTACTGTAGGAAAAATTGTTTCCTTGATTCAAATCATCAATTTTTAAAAGAGATTATTTTGGGAAAATTTTACTCACATTATAGTTAATTTTTTTTTGTTTCGGGTCAGTCCAAAGATTGAACTTTTAACGCAAAGGACATGGAATCGAAGAAAAATTATTTTTTTGGGAATTTTGTATAAATTTTTCCATACTAGATCATGAATAAAAAATAAATACAGTGGAACTTCGATTATCCGAAATCTCGAATCAACGGCGACAAATCTTTAACTGGCGGCCGATTATGTAATTTCACTTCACTTTGACTTCATCTTCGACTTCCACTTCCACTTTTGATTCCACTTTTCTTAATTTTTACTTCTACTTCCACTTTCACTTTTGATTCCACTTTTTCTTAATTTTCACTTCTACATAATGAAACATTGTTTCATTATGGGTTCTGTTTCACAACAGAAGGGTCTAATTTGGTAGTAAAAATATAGTTCAACTTAGAAGTTACAATGAAAATAAATTAAATTTAACAAGTGAAAATCAATAAAAGTGGAAATAAAACTGAAAGTAAAAGTGAATTTTGAAGTAAAAATTAAGTAAAGAGGAATTAAACGTGGAAGTGGTAGTGGAATTAAAAGTAAAAAGTAATTAAAGTGGAAGCAGAAGGGAAAGTAGAAGTGAAATTATAAGTAAAAATTAATTAAAGTGAAAGTGACAGTGAAACTGAAAGTAAAAGTTAATTTAGAATTAAAAATTAATTAAAGTGGTATCAAAAGTGGAAGTGACAGTGGAAGTGGAAGTATAAGGGAAAATTAAAAAAAGTGGAATTGGAATTAAAAGTAAAAATAAAGAAAAGTGTAATCAAAAGTGGAAGTGGAAGTAGAAGTGAAAATTAAGAAAAGTGGAATCAAAAGTGAAAGGAAGTGGAAGTAGAAGTGAAAATTAAGAAAAGTAGAATCAAAAGTGGAACTGGAAGTAGAAGTGAAAATTAAGAAAAATGGAATCAAAAGTGGAAGTAGAAAGAAAAATTAAGAAAAGTGGAATCAAATGTGAAAGTGGAAATAGAAGTGAAAATCAAGAAAAGTGGAATCAAAAGTGGAAATAGAAAGGAAAATTAAGAAAAGTGGAATCAAAAGTGAAAGTGGAAGTAGAAGTGAAAATGAAGAAAAGTGGAATCAAAAGTGGAAGTGGAAGTGGAAGTGGAAGTGGAAATTAAGAAAAGTGTAATCAAAAGTGGAAGTGGAAGTGGAAGTGGAAGACGAAGTCAAAGTGAAGTGAAATTACATAATCGACCCCCAGTTTGCTACAAAGTGGAATAATGAGTCAAGTAAACAAATCCCACCGCTGTCACTTTTTGGTCGTTTTCCACTTATTCGTAGTTTTTTTGTTGAATAATGAAAATTCCCTTAATGAATCTATTTCGATAAAGTTTTAACACATGAAAATGATGATAAATTACAAGGGAAGGCCCTTGTAATTTCCTCCAGTTTTTCCCACTTTGAGATCATATGAAATAAGAGTTCAGAATTCATAGAATATTTGATCTTGAGTAAATGGATCTCATCTCGCATTTTTTTTTTTTTTTTTTTTTTTTTTTTTTTTTTTTTTTTGTAACTTTTCGTAAAGAGAGAGAATTCAGAATGAAAGTTTCGACCCCGATATAAAAGTTTTTGGACAAAAGGGGATTGGATCTTTGAAGGATCAAGGTGTACACATCTCTGGAGTGCATTATTTCCAAGCATCACCACCACCGGAAGTGGGACGACTACTCGCCAACGAAAAGATGGATGGTCCACTGGTGAGGGGTTGGTAACTTTTGTTTTTACGCGGATAAACCACCAAAGGAAGGAAACGATGACGCGCCCTTCTGAATTTATCCTCAAGAGAAAACGGATCCTTTTTCTTTATATATATATATGTACAATCTTGTCGCTAGCTCTTACCTTCTTCGGATGACCGCGAAGTCAGATGATTTTTTTCTTTCTCACGCTGATGATGATGATGTTGGAAAATTCGATTTTACCATAGTTTTGCCTACGATTTTTTTTTTTTTTTAATAAATATATAAGTAATTTTTCCATTAGCGGGAAAAAGTATATAGCAACTACGTTTAATTATGTCTTCCCTTCAAGTATAGGAGAGTCTTACAAGTGCCTTAATTTTTTATTCGTAATCTCTTTCTTTTTTGTATCTCTTTTCTTAGACATATATATATAATGTTGAAGGCGAAGCTTTCTAACTTCTAAGTCCAATTCATGTGTGTAAGCCTTCTTTTGTGCTCAATGGTTGGTTCTTCTGGAAAATCCGCAACTTCTTTGAAACTTTTTTTTTTTGTCTTATACGGCTTTTCTGCTTCTTTAACTTTTTTTTCCTCACTTTTTTTTATCCATTTGTCAAAGTTACGTCAGTATTGACTTTTGGAACTATATAGCGCCGCACATTCGTATAAAAGAAACAATATTTCCTTGGACATTTTTGATGATAGTGATATGATATTCTGTGGGAGGGCACGTGCTTATGCGGAATATTAAAATACAAGAATTATCAGGAGGAAGTAGGAATTAGAATTTTATAAATGAAGTTGTCTAAAAGAAGGAAGAATTAAATTTGTTATTACGATTATCAGGAAAAAGGGAATTGGAATTAAGTAATTGAAATTATTTGGAAGTAGGAAGAATTGTAATTTCGAATTGGAGAATTATAATTATCAGGGGAAATACGAATTAGAATTCTATCCTTAACATTATTGTGTATCACAAGAAGGAGAAATTAAAATAGAAGAATTAGAATTATCAGGAGGAAAGGAAAAGGAATTTTACTAATAGGAATTAATATCTAAAAGGAATAATAGGAATTTTAAATTCGAATTGGAAAATCGGAATCATCAGGAGAAAGCAAGAATTAGAATTCTACAATTAAAGTTGTCTAAAAGAAGGAAGAATTAATTTTGAATGGGAGAATTGAAATTATCAGGGAGAAGCAGGAATTAGAATTATATATCATAAAAATTGACTGGAAACGAAGGAATTCGAACATGAGATTGCTGTAGTTATATAATTGAAGGGGGAATTAGAATTCTATAATTGGAATTGTTAGAAAGAAGAGTGAATTCGAATTCCGAATTGGAGAATTATAATTGTTATTGAAATTATCAGAAAGAAGAAGGAATTAGAATTATGTCAGTGGAATTATCTGGAAGAAAAAGAAATTAGAATTATTTTCTTAAATGACTTTCCTATTGTGAGACTGATTCGAAAACGGTCGGAAAAAATTATTCACGATGGTGGTAATTCGAATCCCGAGGGAAAAAACAATTGCAGGAATCTTCTACCGACAATTACCGATATTAGTGTTTTTCGACTCATAAATAAATCAAAGGAACTAGAAAGATGCAAATTTTCTTCATTTGCTGAAAAAAATCCCCGTAAAGGTTCGATCCAAAAGGTGCGGGAAAGTTTTACAAAACCTAAAATTTCTGTTTCGAAAATGTCCCAATAATATCCAGAACTGAAATCTCGATTCGCAGTTTAGAAAGAAATTTTCAACGGATTCGTTCTTGAATTTCCATTTAGGGCTTTCTAAAAGTTCTAGAAATCTACGAGGGTAGATTAGGAGGGTTAATTATTCCAAATGGATTTGCGAACCTGTCAAGAATGAAGCCTTATGGAGTATATATACATTTGAAACATCCACGCACCCGAAAAGGAATATATACGATTAATCACCACATTCCTGGAATAGAACCAACACCGGCGTAAAATTAGCTAACACCATCATCATCATCAGCAGCAGCGGCGTTACTGACCGCACCAAGCGGCAAAAGTTTCTAAGGTTTCAAGAGAAAAAAAAATCTAATAAGCCGAAAAATTGACAGAAAGGGAAAAAAGGTGCGATACAGCAGGTCCAACGGTATATGGACGTGATGATGCAACTAAAATTCGGTAATAATTCGAAAGAGTGGTATATCGCGCGTTTACTCCCAGCGGGATATGAACACCCTGATCGACAGCAAAAGTTACCGAATTCACGCTTCTTTTTTTTCTTTTTTTTTTTTTTTTTTGAATTTCCATCATTTTTTACTGACCGCATGATGACCAGGCGAAAAATTCGTATATAGAAAGGGCTCTCGATTTTCCGACAACTTGTTTTCTAAAAACAAGGAAACAAAAGTTACTTAATGTTTCTTTGGGGATTTCTCCTATATAATATATATAGGAAAATATGGCGATGATAATAGAATGGAGCAACAGTCAAGTGCAGCATTTGTTCTGAAAAGATTTCGAAACTACATTTTTCCCACTCAATCCATATACAGACCCGATAACTTCCTGGAAAGTTTTCAGAAAGCTTCCCGCAGGAAAAACGGTGGGCTTCTAATGGAAGTTTACTTAGGATGCTTTCACTTCCGGGAAAATAAAAATATCCGGACCAAGGAAACTTCCACAGGAATATCAAGGGAAGCTTCCGCAAGAAGATTTAGGAAAGTTTCCATGGAAAGATTTAGAAAAGTTTTCAAGGAACCTTGAAGGAAGCTTCCACGGAAAGCTTTAGGAAAGTTTCCAAGGAACCTTGAAGGAAGCTTCCACGGAAAGCTTTAGGAAAGTTTCCAAGGAACCTTGAAGGAAGCTTCCACGAGAAGATTCAGGAAAGTTTCCAAGGAACCGTGATGGAAGCTTCCACAGAAAACTTTAGTGAAATTTCCATGGAACCTGGAAGGAAGCTTCCACTGAAATCACAGGGGAAGATTTCCTGAAGCTTCCAGTGGAAGTTTCCCTAATGTTACCATTTGGAAACGCTGAAGGAGACGCCATTGAAACGGACATTTTAAGCTTCCTGGAAGCTTCCAGGAAGATAACGTGCTATTTGTATAGTAGAATTGCAAACAAAATCTACATTGGCCATCTAAAACCAATATTGTCCCAATTCGGGTAATTCCCAAAGATTAGAAATTCAATAATCTACAGCTCCGTAATCATGAACCATTAAAGAATGCCTCTAATTAGACATTAGTCTAAAAAAGGCTTCAGAAACTGAAATCACAAGCACAATTCTTGAAAACGTTCCCCGCCACAGTGCTTCTTTTGTCACACACAAACACATACTAAGAATGGCTCTTTCGTCATCATTCACGAAACTAACCTCAAATCAATTCGTCCGATCTGGATAAAACGGCGCAAGAGAACTTGTCATCGATAATATATAAATCGAGAAAAAAGGATCAATTTCCTATATTAAACCTTTAAGTAATCGTGTCAAAGGAACACGACGGGGAATTCTTTGGGAGTCAACCGGAAGTAGGTGGCGTCACGACAGCAAGTTAAAAAAAGGGGGCTAATAGAAAAGCCAGGATTTTTTTTTCAGAACGACATTTAAGCTATGGCAATTACAAAATTGGGAAATAATAAGGGTTCAATTTGGTTGCTCGATTCCCTTAAAGAGTTTTCAAACGAGTTAAAAAAAAAGTCTGGAATTGGAAGTTTGACGGTTTTTTTCTGTTGGGTGCGATGGTCGACAAAAACGACGACAGGGGGAAATAACTTGCAGATGGTTCAATTCGGCAATAATTTGTAATTTGTCCGAAATTATCCCGCAGTTCTGGAATTACGTTGATAATATAGTTATTTATTCTGAAAATTCTGGAATGAGTGATGGTAATTTGTGCATTTTGGAAAATTTTTACTATCAATCAATTTTTTCCTTAACGTCTACCAACAATTAACTACAATCCGGTTATGCAATAATTAATAAATACTTTTGTTACCTCAACACAATTAATTAGAAAATGGATCTTAAATTACTTTTCCAATGCGACTGATTCGAGAACGGTAGGAAAAAACTATTTCTGATTGAGGGAATTTGAATCCAGTTGGAAAAAACTGTTCCTTATGGAGGAAATTCGAATCCATCAATAAAAAAAACCATTACATGAATCTTCTACCGACAATTACCGACATTGTGTTTTTCGACTAATAAATAATCAAAGGAACCACAAACTTGCAAAATTTCTTCATTTGCTAAAAAAGATCATCCAAAAAGGGTCGATCGTTTAACGGATTCGTTCTTGAATTTCTATTTAGGACTTTCTAGTATTTTAGTTCTCGCACTGTCAGTGAACCTTAGGCTAGAATGGATCATTGGATATCCAAATTCGCCACAAGTGTTTCTGAAAACTTAAGGAACAGGAAACGTTCCCTTGGTAATTTGCAAGGTATCCTTGGTCTGAATTACACTATTAATCAAATTTTTCCAATTCCTAACGATCTCGTGATCGTTAGGCGAATCATCAAGAAAAGGGTATCACTCCCAATGTCGGTCCAATTTATCTTAAAGATGCTATAATTTGGAAATGAGACCATCGCCAATTCTGAAGGGAATTCCTTTTACATTTTTGCCATTTACCGTTTACCCTTTGGCCCCCCGCCAAAGGGAGACCAAACGGAGGCCAAAGGGGGGCCAAAGGGTTTGCTAAAGAGGGGTTAAGGTTAAGTCCCATCTAACAATGCAGAGTCGAGGAAAGGGCAAAGCAAAATTGAAGCAAAAGGGTTGTTTGCCGCTCAATTGTGTCCTTGGCATGAGGTCGGTGTGTGCTAATGGTATATATATAGGAAACTACCTGCGTGTCGATCGACCCGAGAAAAATGAGGAGTGCATTTTATTTGTAGAGCACATTTCGAACCCTCAATCCAACATAACCCTATCCAATATATCTGACCCTGAACGCCGATTCATGAAACTATAACTGCAATATATGTTTCCAAAAGTGGTAAATGGAGTGGCAATAGCGTTCCCGTGCAGCAGGTGTCCCCAGGGGTCACAGTGGAACATCAGAAGGGTTACATGCACGACCCATGCGGCAGGTGAACCTGACCTGAGTTTTCACTGCTACTACTACTAGTTGTGTCCTTGCTCCATGAAACCTCTGTCAAAATGAGACGTAATAAGGGGAACGAAATCGATTCATTTGTATATAAAGGGGGCGAATATTCATACCCATATTAGAAGAAGGGACAAGTTTTGCAGTTTTACGCCCACCTAATGTGTACTTCTTGATCGGGGGCGTACTTTGCGTGTTCGAATGCAATTATTCAAGATGATACATCCGCTTGATTGTTTCGAGGTATTCATTTTAAATTCATATTATGCTGTGTAAAAGGGCTATTTATTATTGTCATCATATCGTGGTTGGCAATACTGCATATTATATACTCATCGCACGACTTTTTCAAATTTTAGTTCATCGTTCTGTGAGATATGTCCTAAGAAGACAAGTATACGAGAATCAGGACTTTTGGGATTTACAGTATCACAGAAAAAATGTGGTATAATTTTTCTTGCGGGTAATTTGGACCAATGTTAATTCACATAGACGGTGGCGCCCTCATTTAGGAGAAAATTTGTTGCAGGTAATTTTTACCCCAAAATCGAGGTAAAAAGTATACTTTTTTTTCTTGTGATAACTTGGAAACATTCCCCAGCATCAAAGTGTTTGGAAGTGACATTAGAAAAGCTTTTATAATAATCCTGCGTGTCGGAATGTCGATATTCCAATATATATATCAGATTTCTGGCGGAAATTATTGAATCGAAAAAGAGCACTTGATTCTCTTAACATCAATCGATTACTCTCAAAAACATGTTTACTTCGTATTTTTTTCGTGGACATCAAAGTGTAATTTTTTGGGAAGAAAATAAGCCCTTGCTGATCAAAATTGGATTGGAAATGTAAAAGTTAAAATCAAGTAAAAATACGTAAAATAATTTTTTATCCAATTTTATGATTTATTA